>OVBE01007976.1:0-17791 GCA_900406425.1 Iberis pinnata
TTTGTTGTAAAAGTTAAATTTAAACAAACAGCCTTCGTACCATGGCTGGGAAAAAAAGAGAAGAAAAAAATTAAAGTGACTTTAAAGGCTGTTAAATTTTTAAAAGCCTTAAAAGCTTGATTGGATAAAAATTTATGGTGAAGGCTGGTAGACTAGTTACAGTCAAAAAAGCCAAGGTACCAATCAGCCCCTATATTTCTTTAGTTTCTTTTTTTTTTTTTTTTTTTTTTTTANTTTTTGTTAAATATGTGAATATCATTAAAAATGAGAGTTTTGAAATAGTTTAAAAGGAGTTGTGGCGTGCCAAAAAAATAAAATAAAAAACATACCAGAACTTTGCTAAAAGAAGTAATCTATTTAATTATATCTTATCCTAATTTTGATCAAGCAAGAGAAGCATTAAAGCATAGAATTTTCTTTTTTTCTCTTTGCAAGGATGTCGTGAACCAATCTATCAACATATCTGAATAATTGTGCGGATGAAAGTCGCTCTCCATAGTGTATCCTTGCATTTCTTTCATGCCATATTGAGTGCACAACAGCTTGGCAAACTATACGGCAAAAGAGCTTAGTCTTGGATGGTGAGAACATGAGCCATTGTGTGAGCGCATTCCAAGTATGGAAGCTAGCGAATGAGCAATGAAGCCTACAGAGCGTGAGACGCTAGACAGAGATGGAGTAATCGCAACGGAATAGTAGGTGATCTTGAGTTTCCGGTTGAGAGGAGCATAAGCAGCAAGTTGGATTTGGTTGTTGTTCCATTGGCTAATGCGGTATCGTGTGGGCAGCTTGTCCAGAGAGCATATCCAAAAGTGAAAAGCGTGTTTTGGTAGTGAACCTTTGAACCAAACGTTTTTGGTCCAAGGTTGTGGGTCCTTCCTTTGCCGCAACTTCCCAAGTTCCTGAAGTGGAGAAAATTCGTGAGTTAGAAGCATTATACATATTTGTATGCCAATAGTATGAGTCAATGATAAGAGAGGAAGGAGAGGGTGTAGAGGCGAGAGCAATATAAGCAGTTTATGCGTTGTTTGATCTAGGTGGCCTTATTCTCCATAAACCTTCACTGGAGGCTTGAGCTACTGAATAATCTATGGGAACTCCCAATTCACGAGGGCCGCCTTCGCCTAGTAGATCTATGAGTGGTCCTCTGTCCAACCAATGGTCATACTAGAAGCTGGTTGTATTTCCCGATCCCAACTCACATCTGACAAATCTTTTAGCGAGTGGTCGAAGCATCAACATAGATTTCCAGGTGTATGATGTTGTTTTTGACTCATCATGTGCCCAAAAGCTTGTTTGCTTTAGCCTATTACACTTGGTCCAAGCTATCTAGAGAGATTGTGAATCTGAAAACAAAAGCCAAATCAAACGAAGGCAAATTGTTTTGTTCCATGATGTTAGATCTCTTAACCCTAAGCCTCCTTCATCATTAGGAAAGCATATGTCTGTCCAAGCCACTTTTGCAAGTGGTTTTTTGTCAATAGTCCCTGTCCATAAGAATTTCACACACAACGATTTAATTAGTTTGATGCAGTGATATTACTCAGTTTTAATGCATAATAGTGGGCATTTATGTTTGCTATTCTGCATTATTCCGAGTGTTTTTGTTGCATATTTGGTGGAATTTCAATATTCTAGGTGTTCGGGTTAATTCGGAGCAAAACGATGCATTTCAGAAGTTCAAGAGGAAGTGCCCGATCGAGCATGATTTAAACTGATCGAGCAGATGATTGACGAAATGCACGATCGAGCAAAAGCTCCTGGAAAAATCCGGAGACAAAGATCGATCGTGCAAAAGAAGAAGTGTCGAGCAAAAATGCAAGTTTCTCGATCGAGCAAACACTTGCTCGATCGAGCACAACCCCCGAGAAAATATTGAAGTTTTCCAATTTTGAAAATCAAGTCCTCAAGCCTATCCAAGTTTTCCTTATTTATTATTTTACTTTTTAGCCTATAAATACATTATGTTTTAGGTTTTTAGAACTTAAGCTTTATTTTCTGAGAGAATTACTAGGAGACGAATCATGAACCTTTGTGGAGAAGATTTCTGAACCCTATTTTATATTTATACTTATTTTAATATGTGTTCTTCTCTGATTTTGTATTGTTTATGCTTTGCAATGTCTGAGTAGTTCACTAGTTAGGTTATAGGGTGTCCTAGGGAAACCAGGTTTGAATGTTAGGTTTAACTTTGTTAGGTTCTTAGTTTAAATTTGTTCTCAATGCTTGAATTAGATTGATCACCTAGGTCATGATTATAGGTTAATAAATACAAAGAGATTTGATTTAGAAACCTGACCTAATTTAGATGAATAAGTGTTTTTACTTGCGAGAGTATTGATTTAAATGCTTATGAACAATTGAATCTGATTGCAATGCATGATCGAATTGTTTTAAAGACGGCAAGAGTTTGTCTCTGGCAATTCGAGCGTAGGGTTTAATACTCCGAGAGGAGATTATTCCATATTTGTTTTTCATGTTGAGAACTATTTTCAATCTAAATCATGCATGTTAGCTTGATTTTAAACCTGAATACCTGCGAATTTCCCTAATGCCTAGCGCTTTTATATTATAAGTTTTTAACCGTTTTTAATTTACCGTTTTGAATTCGATACACAATCTTTAATTCTTGCTTTAGCCAGATTCGAAGTTAAAACTGAACGTGAATTTTCTGGTCTCTGTGGATTCGATACCTTTGCTATACTTCTTTGAATTGTTCTCTGCAGTATTAGTTTTAGGATTAAATTCTTAACCAATCAGAATTTTGGTGCCGTTTCCGGGGAAAAGAGGTTTATATCTTTGGTTTAGAAGACTAAAAATGACAGAGTTGAGGCATTGTAATCTTCCGGCAAATGATAGAGATCTTGTAGCCCAAGATGTATCTCGCTTTAATCTTGTTAATGAGTGGGTTATAGTCTCATATTCTCAGTTTGCGGTGCATAATTGCTAGCCCCAAATATCGAATTGGGAGAGTACCAATGGTGAAACTAAACTCTGAAAGATGTGAGGTTTCCTCATGGTTCTCTCCTCCTACAAAGAGCTTCGTTTTGATTGAATTCATCGTTAGGTCGGACCAACCTGCAAAAACTGATAAGCGATTTGTGATACAACGCAGAGATTGATTAGAACTATCAAAGAAAACCATGAGGTCATCAGCGAAAGCTAGATGAGAGATCAGTGGGGAGGCTGCTAGGTGGTGATATTTTATGTTTCTTGAAGTCTAATGTGAATCAAACAACTGTGAGAGCGGTTCCATAATCAAGAAAAATAAGAAGGGTGACAATGCATCTCCCTGTCGAAGACCTTGCTTCCCTTTAAAATAGTTGTGCACTCCATTTAGCGAGATCAAGAAGCTTGTTGTTGTGATGCACGTGGTTATCAACCTCACAAAGTTTGACGGAAAGTTCATCGCTTTAAGCGTTAGACTCATGAAATCCAATTTTATGGTGTCAAAAGCTTTTTTGAGATCTATTTTGAGCATAACCCTTTGTGGCGAGGAGTGACCGTTGTAGCCATGAATTAGTTCAGTAGCGAGTAAGACATTCTCTATGAGCAGTCTTTCAGGTACGAAAGCATATTGGTTGCTTGAAACTAGCGATGGGATGACTCTTCTAATTCTGTTTGCTAGCACTCTCGAGATAATTTTGTAAACAATGTTGCAGCATGAGATTGGCCTGAAGTTCGTCATTGCTGTTGCGTTTGGCTTATTCGGTATGAGGCAAAGTGAAGTAGAATTCCAATGTGAGAGTAGTTGTCCGGTTTGAAAGAATTCTAAAACAACATCAAGAAGATCATTCCCTACGGTTTCCCAGTTTTGGGTGAAGAATTCCACGGAGTACCCATCCGAGGCTGGTGCCTTTTTGCGAGGTAATTGAGCGAGAGCTTCTTTAATTTCCAGAATCGTGACAAGGGAATCAAGGGCAAGCCGATCCTACTCCGTGCAAGTATTTGTGATGACATTCAAGAGGTCGGGAAGTGTTGTTGTGGATGGTGATGGGGCTGATCCAATCAGATTTTTGAAAAAATTCACCGCAATATAAGCTATTTCTGTCGGGTCAGATTATAGTTCCCCTGCATCATTTTCCAAAAAATAGACAGTGTTGTTAGAGTTCCTTGAGGAAATGGCACGATGAAATAACATTGAGTTTGCATCTCCCTCATTAATCTATCTTATCCTTGATCTATGTCTAAGAAAGGAGCTTTCGGCCTTAGCTAGCGTTAGCCATTTAGAGTGTGCAATACGTTCCCGATGAGCAATGTCTGAGGTTGGTCTGTTAAGTAGTTGATTCTGAAGGTAAGTCATATTTTCGTGAGCTTCAGCAACTCTTTGCTCTAAGTTTGATAGGTTCCTTCTTGCAAAGTCTCTTATGATGTTCTTTAGCCATTTGAGCTTTTTGGAGAAGGTGAACATCCTAGTTCCTGCAAAATGGAGAGTGGGCCATAAATGCTTAATAAGAAGTATGAACTCATCATTTTGTAAGAGACAATTCATGAATTTGAAAGGTTTCTTTTTTCTATCAATATTCATATCTTGATAGACACAACTCGTACAATGATCAGAAATATTGACTTCCCGAATACTGTAAGAGAAGATGGGAAGAGAGATATCCATTGATTTTTGACAAGAACGCGATCAAGTTTTTTAGTTATCGGATCATTGATCCGATTATTTGTCCAAGTGTAGGTGCTGCCTCTGTAATTTAAATCTTCTAGACCGGCCGACTGCAAGCAACTTCCAAAGCGCCTCATATTTGCAAAAGAGAAGTTAGTATCCATGGAAGAGTAATCACTCCCTGATAGTATCTGATTAAAGTCTCCAAGAACAATCGAAGGTTGATTAACAAGATGGGGATCAACGGCCAAAGCAGATAGTTTTGCCCATAAAAGAATGCGATCTGAAGCTGTTGTAGATGCATAGACACAAGTTGCGAAGAACTTTGGTGAAGACAGAGTGAGCTTGACTTTGCATGTGCTTGATTGTAGTGAGCGTTGATAGATGGTGATGGTTGTTGGAGGCTTCCAAATAATCCAAATTATACCCAAAGGGGAGAATGAGTAGTTTGCTGTAAGAGACCACTCCGCAAAAGAATTTTTCATAATGCTTGATGCTTTCTCTGGTTGAACGTGTGTTTCCAAAAAACTCCCAAAAGTAGGTTTATGTAACCTTAACCACTGCTTAATAATACGATGTTTAGTATGGTCATTAAGACCTCTAATATTATAGCAAAAAATTATCCATTGGAGGATGATGATTATTGATGACTAGAGCTCGTGGCTCTAGCCTTGATTGTAGATTTGCGAAGTTGCCGCTGAGCGACTACCTTGAGGAATCTATCATCTGTTTCGGCTGGATTGTCTTCCTCACCTGAAATTGCCACTATATCAGAGTTTGAACCAGAAGAAGAAGATGATGTGGTCTTTGGTCCTGGTGGGTTTGGGAGCCCTAGATCAATATGAAGGCTTTTGCACTCTCCCGAAGGAGGAAGAGATGCCTTGGTTGGATTTGGTGAATTGAAACTAATTCCCTTGTCCGATCCAATTTCTAGCTGTTGTTGATTAGTGGTTGCAGTAGGATTAAAATAATTGGCGGGAGAAGCATTGTCGGGATTTTCCAAGGGTAAGCTTGAACCTGTAGTAACTTGGTATTGAGATGAAATCACGATTGCCTTACCTTTGTCTAAAACTGTTTGAGTTTCCTTAACAGGATCAAGAGACAAGATTCTACCAATTGGCTTGTAGATTTGGCGAGTGGTTACTTGGTCATTGGCAGGCTTTTCCTTGTGAGCAAGTGGGCAGTTAGCTTCACTATGTTTTGTTGATTTACAGGATTGGCATTTAATTGGAGCTGTAGGGCATCAAGAAATCGTTTGTCCCACACGCTTACAGAATTCACATAGAGAGGGCAGCCACGGGCTAGATACTTCAACTCGACAAATCTCTTCGGACTTGAATTGTGCATTAACTGCTTCCGGTAACGACTTCCTAGGATCAATGATGGTATAAACTCTAGCAACATCAAGGTTTGTGAGATTCAGAGTGGATGGATGAACAACGATGGGATGACCAACTAAGCCTGCAATGTGCTCCAATCTTTCTTCAGAGAAAAATTGAAAAGGAACATTCCTAAGCTCCAACCAAACCGGGACTGTTGAGAGTTCGGGTTTTGATGGTTTTAGTCCTGGGCTCCATTTATCTATGAACATTGTTTGACCTTGCACTTGCCAAAACCCGTGGCTCAAAATACGCTTCCTTGCATGAGGACATGGTAAGAATTCCCTTCCATCTTTGAAACTGTGATATCTCTTCGGTTTTTGCTCCAAATCCCGTTGACAATGGCATGAATTGCACCTGTGTAGGAGGTTCTTCATAAAATTGACCAAGAATGAAGTACTCCCAATATTTCCTGTTGTTTTCAATTACTCTGTTTGGGATTTGAACACATTTCTCACCTGATTCTAACAGGAAAGCTTTTCTTTTGGGTTGGAGCTTGTTGCTAACTTTCATTAAATCACTCCAGAGTTTAACCGATGAGGGATCCGTAGGTGAAAGAATTGATTTTGAAGGACCCATTGCTTCAGAGGGATTCGTTGATTGAATTAAAGTGGTGGCTTCCGAATGTGGGCACACAGTGGTAGTTAATTTCTCAATTTGTGGAATGAGAGAGAGTTCCGTTTGATTCGCCGACTGAATCAATTTATTGGTTGTGATTTTATCATCCCCATTCTGGATCAGAGCCTCACTCTTGGAGTTAGGGTCTGCGTTGTTAGCTGTTTTAGGAGGTGTGATTTCACCTTCTTTGGGCATAAGAGAGGAATTGAATTTCTCAAGAAGTGGAAATTCACTCAAAGGAGCTGTCACATCTACTAGTGAAGAACGAGCAGACGGATAGCTAGGGCGACGAGATTCAGCAAGATCTGTTGGAAGAGATTCAGATCCAGCTGCATCAGAGCTCGTCGGGACTGAGACAGAGTTGAAGTCACCATCAGAGGAGACAGACGAATTCTTCGAAATCGGCGGTGAAAAACTGAGTCGGGCCTTCTTATTCTTTGGCGGAGATTTCTTCTTAGGCTTGGAAAAGCCCATTGAACAGAGGAAAGTCGTCGTCGTTGAGCAGCGCCGGCGAGAGAGCATGTTGAGTCGGGAATCGCCTTAGCTCAGTAACCGAGGTAAGCAAGGGGTTTTCAATAGTAAAATATTCCTTCTTTTCGTTTCTTTTTTATAAGTCTATAATTTGTGACTTCAAAAGTGTTACAAAGTTTTTTTTTCTAAATATGACTTTATCTATTAAATACAAACTAAATTTGCTTACACACGTGTCATCATCATATTCAGTTTCGGACTTGAATTTACGAAATATATTAAATATGTGGTAAGTTTGATTACGTGTCATCATCATAAGAAATTTAGAACCGGAATATACGAAATTACCTTTAATGAAACGGTATTATTCGATTTATGTCATTGTAATATTTAAAATTTTTTTATATATTTTAATCTATGAATTAATTTCATATTTTAAATTTAATTCTCTAACGTATTCTTCTAAGATATATTGTTTATAAACTAAATCTTTAATATTTATTTAAATATGCAGATATAATAAGATATTATTTTTTAATCTAAATTATAGTTTGGTTTTTCATTCATTCCTCGAATCAAATACATTATAAAATTATTCTTACTTTTAAAATTTTATTGCCTAATTTTATATGGATTTTTTAAATGTGTTTGCATTTATACTATATCTCTAATGACTCTGAATTTTCATGAATTTTACATATCAACTAGCATCAATTCTGAGGTCTTTAGGCGTGCATACATCACATTTATAGTTGATGTTAGTAAGTTTTTGTTTTTTAGGGCTTTTGCATTAGAATTTGCATATGCACGCATTTTGGAGATTTTTCAGGACTTTAAGGAGTTTTCGGGAAAAATTTGTGAGATTTCATAAAAGCAGCGTTTAACATTGAATGGAGCAGCACTTAGCGTGGAATGGACTGACACTAACCTGGATCGATCCCAACAACTATCTGGATCAATCCCAGCACCTATCAGGATCGATCCTGCAACTCATACCTGGATCGATCTCAAGCACTTCCGCAGCACATTCCTGGATCGATCTCAAGCATTCCTACATCAATTCTAGATCGATCCCAACACCAAGCTTCTGGATCGATCCCGCACTCTATCCAGATCGATCTCAGATCGATCCCAACAACACTTAAGATCGATCCCATCTCAGCACGGATCGATCTCCACACTTGTCTGGATCGATCTCAGGTACTCAATTAATGCCTGGATAGATCCCACCCTCAGACGCATCTTAGGATGGATCAATCTCGACCCTTATATCCAAGCTTTCAACACTTCGAATCGATCACACACAAGCTCAAGCTCCGACCCGACCAACTCAAATCCGGATAACACATGAACCAAGGCCCAAGATCCGAGACAATGATTAGCTTTTTGTCTTTAGTGCGAATTAGGGCTTTTCTCTGAACACTATAAAAGCCCTAATTCGCCTCCATTTGAAACAAGCTTATTTTTTCTTTTCTTTTTTAGGTTTTTGTCTTAGGTTTTCATTTTCTTTGTTGTTCTTCATATTCTTGGTGTAAAAACCAGATTTCTTTTAAGTTTCAAGTTAATATATTGTTTTTCCTTTACTTTCTTGGTCAGCTTTAGGTTGTTGTTTAGTTGGTGCTTGTTGATTTTCGTTTTAAGCTTTTAATATCCTGTTTTAAGTGTGTTCTTCATCTTTGTTTTACTATTTCATTGATGTTCTTAGTATCTGGTTTTTATGTTCTTGCTGTTCTTCATCTGTTTATCTTTAGATCTGCATGTTTAACTTTGAAGTTATGATTTCTGTTTTCTCTGCTTCTACTCCCATGAGTAGTGAGTAGTCCAATAAGTTCCTAAGGATGGGGTAGACTAGGGTTGATGTTCTGGGTTCACCTTAGTACCTAAGCTATTTGTCTTTAAATCCCGTCTATTTCACCTGCTCGTAATTCTGATTGTATTTCATCATGAGAAGAACTGAAAACCCGCCTTTAGGTCCTTCAACACCGAGAGGTGATTCATTGAAGTTATCCGGAACTAGGTGATTTCAGATATTCGTTTCCCCTTCTAAGGCATTAGTTGTTTGGGAAACTTATTGACTATAGTAGATTGTTGTTCATGCCTGCTTGGTAGTTACTGTCTATAACGAGAGTTGAGTCTGTGATTGCTTTGCTTGAAATTGATTACCAAGAGATTGGAATTGGTTGCTTATGTTGCTACTGTCTAGGGGTTAGCTCATTGTATGAGGTATGTTAGGTACTTAGGTAGCTCATGATGGATCCTTAGTCAATTACCCTTGTCCTCATGAACTGCTTCACACTATTTACATCTTTTACTCTCTTTGCTTTTACTCTGTTTTTACATCTTAGTCTTTTATGCTTCTTTTTATGTTTATGCACTTTACTTTCAGCATGTTCATTGCACTTAGGACCTTTTAGCCAAACCACCCCTTTTTAATACTTAGCTTGACTTTAAAGCACACATTGCATTCATATTGTTTAGTACATTCCTATTTGGATTGATAACCCATCTATACTACGATGATGGGTAATTGATACCCAGTATGACATAAAAATCCTACTATCAATCTCGATTATATTTTCATCTAGCTTCGTATGATTTCTCTTGGTATTTATCTAAATTTTTTATGGCTAATTGTAATGAATACACAAAACATACCCTAATATTAGCTAACTGACATCTACCCTAGCCTACACACTCTCTCTCTCTCCTCACAATTTTTCATAAATACATTTTCACCCTTTTTTTTTCCTTTCTTCTCTCACTCTTTCTTTCTCTCATTCTCTCTCACTCTCGCTTACTTATTTTTTTTCACCTATTTCCAAAGTTTATTTTTAACATATGTTTGCTACACTTAAATAATACAATTAAAGCTTCTTTTCCACCCCTTTTCATAATATACAAAGTATGTCGGATATACGGATTACTGAATTTTATTTTTGGGTTTAGGGTATATATTTTGGGTTTAGGGTATATATTTGGATTTAGGGTATATATTTTGGGTTTAGGGTATATCTTTTGGGTTTAGAGTATATATTTTGATTTAGGGTATATACTTTGGGTTTAGGGTATATCTTTTGGGTTTAGGGTATATATTTTGGGTTTAGGGTCTAGGGTATATATTTAGGGTTTAAGGTATATATTTAGGGTTTAAGGTATTTATTTGGGGTTTAGGGTATATATTTGGGTTTAGGGTATATATTGGGATTTAGGGTTCATATTTTGGGTTAAAGGTTTGTATTTTGGGGTTTTGGGTTTAAGGTTTATATTCTAGGTTTTGGGTTTATACTTGGGGTATTGAGATTATGTTTTGTGTTTAGGGTTTATATTATTTTCAGAGAGAGAGAGGGAGAGAGGGAGAGNGAGAGGGAGAGGGAGAGGGAGAGGGAGAGAGAGAGAGAGAGAGAGAGAGAGAGAGTTGCATGTGAGTGTATTGTACACCAAGGAGAGAATGGAGATAATGTTGGTACATTATTACCAAAAATCTAATAAACGTCATATGTATATTCATTTAATTTTGTTATAGTAATGTATATTGTGCAAATTAACCCATCTTTTATCTTACATAATCTCTTTTCGATTTTTAATATTGGCAGTTACCTAATTTAGAGTCGATGTTGTATTCCGTTTGATTTAATAAATATTTTATATTATTTCATATTAGTTGATAGTCCGCGCTATGATTGAGATTAATTTTATTATATATATAATTTTACATATAATATAAAAGTATATATAATATGTATATACATATGTTTTTGATTAAATATTAAATTTTTTAATCAAAAACAAAATTTTTTTAGGATGATCAAAGTAAGGTCCAAAGAGAAATTAACTTATAAGTAAAGACATGGAGAAGAAGAACGTAGATGCGTCCATGTGGAAGACAATGAGTAGTTGAGTTTGTAGGTATCGAGAGCATGCTTCCAGAGGATGATGTCTTCACTTAATGTGGAAAGCATTGGGAAAGCGACAATGTGATATGCAAAGGCACGTAGAACCTGAACCTGCGGCCTACAAATCAGCCACACATTTTGGGAGGCAGTGGCGACAATAGACGCATGTAGTGGGGCACCTAGTTCTCTTGGCCTCGATGCCACAAAGACTTGAAATAGAGGATTTAATTGCATCCAATTGAAAAACCAAAAAGATGTGGATTTTATGTTACCAATCTTTGTCTTGATGAAAGTGGAGGCTAAAGGTCGAAGCTTCCAAAGTTTCATACAAATCCATGAGCCCTTCGTTCTAATCTTCACGTCCCAGAAAATGAAGTCTCTTAGGAGAAACCGTCTAGTCCATGCAACCTACAAAGATGTGGTTTTAATTAGGAGACGCCAAACCAAAGAAAGAGAGAGGACTGTGGAGGTTTCCTCTAGCTGATGGATCTCCAAACCCCCTTCATCACGGGGTCTACACACATCTTGCCATGCGATCTTTGCATTATGCATCCTTAATGGATACCTATATCATAAGAAGTTGTTGCAAAGGCTAGTGATTTTCTTCAAATAACGCTTTGGAAGCCTGAATATGGATTCCCCGAAGTTTATTGTGCTGATAATAATAAAAAAAATGAAATGCACCTGGCCAGCAAAACAAAGGAACGTGGATGCTTATGAGGTTATATAGTTCGAATGCATTCAATGAGTGGCTCATAATTAGTGCGGATCATGCTATTTTGTTGTCAGAGGTAGGTCTAAATAATAGATGGGAAGAGCTTCAATGTGTAAACCTGCATTAGAGATGTTGATAAAGAAGTTGTGGATAGTGAGCCCGATATGTAGATTGAAGATTTTGCTACACTTATGTGGAGACTGGACATTCGACCAAGATCTTGCATGACCTGTAAGATTCCTATAATTGAGTCTGGCATGCCATCAGAGAAACAAGGATATCATATGCGAAGCAAATGTGGGTGAGGCTGAGTGCACTACAGTGCAGATGGTATCCAAATTTGCCTGAAGCTCCAGCTGCATTCAAATTCTTGGACAACACATTGTTAACAAGAGCATAAAGGTAGGAAGATAAGGCACAACCTTGGCGGATTCCCCTAAAGTAGCCTGCAGTTTCTCCATTACAAAGATAGAGAAAGTAGAAATGGAGATGCAAATGGTGGATGCACTGTATTAATCTCTCCGGAAACTCCAATGCATGCAAAACAAAGACAATAAAAGGCCAGTGAAGTGTATCAACCGTTTTAGATATGTCTACGTTTGTGGTAATCTTTGACATGCTCAGCGGTAAGCATCACATTCTCTAAGAGAAAACAGCTTTTGGTAAAAGCGCTTTGGTTAGGTACGATGAGGTCAGGAAAGCATGTCTTTAAGCAGTTGGCTAGACGTTTGGAGATGGCCTTGTACATAATGTTGCAGCAATAAATAGGGTGATGGTCTTTCATAGTTTGGAGGTCATCGCCTTTCGGGATGATAGCTATGGCTGTCACATTTAACCCATGAGGGATGAAGCCAAAATCAAAGAATGAACGGATAGCCATTATGAATTCATAGCCGATGATCAGCCATGCAACTTCAAAGAATTCAATCGGATATTCATCAAGGTCAGGGGAGTTATTAGAAGGTATAGATAAGAATGTGGCCTTGATTTCTTTTTCAGTAATCGGGCTCGAGAGAGTGGATGCTAGGTTGAGAGTGCAGCGGTAAGAGAGCAAGTATTGGAGCTGACGAAGTGAGGTTCGCTCGACATCACCGGCTTGTTGAAAGAAGGTTTGAAAATGAGTAAATTCGGCTTCCTTTATATCGGTATGGACGGTGATCGCCTCACTTTATGTAGAGATGAGGTGCCAAATAGAGTTACGTGAGGCACGCGTCTGAGTAATCTGGTGAAAGTAAGTCGTATTATGATCCCTAGTCACAACCATGTAATGCAGGATTTATGCTGATAATGCTTTTCTTCGGCACAAGCTAGAAAGTGCCAGATATGGGTTATTGCATGTTCCTCTAAATGAGTCTTGTCGGTGGGGTTCTAGAGGGCAGCAGCCTTCCGGGTGCACATGAGCTCATACGAAGATTTAACCTGAGTCGGAAGATAGCCAAATGTTGTAGTGTTAAGCTCCCGAAGATGGACCTTGAGAGTCTTTAGCTTGACCTGGAATAAGCGGAGGGCGAGTCGGGATGGAAATAAAGCTGGGGAAGATTCCCAGCTGGATCAAACCTTGTGTAAAAATAAGGGGTGATATGCCAATACACTGTTGAATTTGTACGACTTGCGAATGCCGGTGAGTGGTGAAGTGAGATGAACAACACATCAACTGTGTTAGAGATACCATTTTTTTTGGAAACCTGCAGTGCAACTAAGTGGAGACTCAAGTATCATTTATGAGAGCACGATCTAGCATCTTCCAAATTGGATTTGTTTCTTGATGATTGTCACTAAATGAAACAAGGGTCGACATGCACAAGGTCATTTAGATCGCATGAAGTCATAAAAGTGAGCCATCTCGAGCTACCTATTAGCAGTGGTGTAGGAATGATATGAGGATGCGATAATCTCATTGAAATTCCCAAATATTAGCCAGAGAATTGAGAAAGACCCGCACTTTCTATGACTATTGTGTCCTTATGAAAGCGTACAAACAAGAGTAATATGTATCTTTAATTATAAAATACAACATTTATTAGTAAATATCAAGATATTAAATATTGAAAAAAAATTATAAGAATATACCATGTTAATTTTATGCTTTATTAAAATAGAGTTTCAATATATTATTTTTTAAAATTATAATTAAATATGAAAATGAAAGGTGTAAATAAAGTATTTATTTAAATATTTTTTCTTTCAATATTACACATATATATATATATTAATTTTTTGGTAAATATATACATACACATATATTTCATTTAGAAAATAATTCTAAGTTAATTAGTGACAGAAAAAAAAATATATATATATATATATATTTGTAGTTATATTTTTGTTTTAAATAAGTTATTTTATAAAACATAAATAAATATGTTGTGAAGATTTTCTTAATTTATATAGTTAGATAAGTGGTTAGTTAAATAGATAGTATTAAGAGATATTTTAAATTATGTTTGGAAACAAACATAGTATATTTTTGTCATCTCTGATGAATTTTTTTTGTTTTTTTCATTTAAATAATGAAAATAATGTAAATTCCAACAAAAACAAAAGTTTATTTAAAAAAATCTTCACTTTTAATACATAGTATATGTTGGGGATAAAATAATCAACCTAAGATTATGTAATCAATAGATACATAATCACTTCTATTGAATCAACATCTTGTAATTAAGAGCTACATAATCACATCTACAAAATAGACTAAGGAAAATATATTGACCCTTGATATCAACCCCTTGAGAAAAGACCTTTAGTCAACCTCTCGGGGCCGGCTCATATAGGGGGGCGGGGGCGGGGAATGCGATCGCCTCGGGATCCCGACCCGTGTATAGTTGATTTAGGGATCCATCTTCTTATAAATTTTTTAAAAATTAGATATAGTTTTTTAAAAATATAAATATTAGAAAATTTTTGAATTAAATTTTTCGTTGAAATCTAATACATAAACTTTTAGTAATGTTACTTAATTTTTTATATATAAATTAAAAATAAAAATCCAAAAATTATATTTTATCCAAAGACCCATAATATTTTTGAGCCGGTCCTGCAACCTCTTGAGGCAAGATCTTGGGTCAACCACTGAAATTAAGGATAGCGTATCCCAAATTGGACTCACTAGCTGAGAAAAAATATATCTAAAGAAATAAAACTCTCATTTTTCCTTAATCTAACTCCCAAAATAGTTTCCAAGCTACAACAAATGACCTATTCCTTTTATTCGACACTAGAAAAAGGAATTTTCCTAGATCCATGAAATTTTGAAAAGTTATTCCAACTACTATAAATAAGGCATCTCTTATTCGACAAAAGGACATGATTTTCAATAACGCTAAGCTTCAACTACTTTATAAGATTTTCTATTTCACTATAGTTCTTATAATCAATAAAACTACTCTTTCAACTACTTTTTTCTTTCTCGTTATTGTTTAGTTTTTGCCTTTGTCCTATTTAGCCTTTATGATAGAGAGGCGAAAGCTTAGTAACATTAGGATTGAGAAAGATATTCTCTTTCTTATGGTTTTGTGAGTACTTTTTACCATGCTGTAAAGCTCGTTTCTAAAACACCAGCTTTATTAACTAATCAACAATGAATAAAACTAAAACATAAAACCTATTTATAAAGCCATGATAATAAAAAACCTATTCCTTGTTTAACAAGGAAACCAAACTTAAAGAAACGGGAAAAAACAAACGAATAACATAAACAAAAAAACCAAAACCTAATATGACTTGAACTGTAAGTAATACATCAAGTCTCGATCCCCAGGTGGAAAAGGATTCGCCTTTGAATCCGAAGCATCAATGTCACCGTGAAACAACGTCAAATGTTCAACGTTAAACACATTAGAATACCATAAATGAGAAGAAAGACGCACATGATAAGAATTCAAAAATTGATATGTTCGAGTATCGAAACCGGACCAACATCACGAGATTTAAGCTTGTTTTACTCATGCGCAAAGAACCTATCCTCGGTAAGAACCACCCATACCAAATGCCTGGCTGAAAAAAGCTTCACGACGTGAACTAATGCCGGTGTCTCGCAACTCGGACATAAACGTTAAGAAGGAACATAGCAGGGTTGATGCATGAGACAACGTCAAAGTGGACGGTAGTGCCAAAGGGGTAGCCGTAGATGTAGGTGTGACCATGGACGGATCTTTAGTCAGCAAAGGAGAATCTGATTTCTCTCCTAGATGAAACAATATGTAACTTTAACGCCATCGGGGATCATTTTGTGGTCACTCCCATGGACGTCCTATGAGCAAATGACTGACATCCATTGGTGCAATGCCAAAGTACATGTACTCTCGATAGAGAGGACCTATAGCGAACAATACTAACACACAATGAGTGATTTTAACGGAGACACCATCGCTAAGCCATCCATGTGAGTAAGGTGATGGATGCACCTTTGTAGGCAGGCCTAGTTATCAATAGTGGCAGCCGAAATAACATTGCAACAACTACTTAAATCTGTAACAAACTCGTCCTCTAATGGTGCATGTTGAGCAAAAAATATTCGTGTGTAACCATTGGTTATCTTAACGTTTAGGTGTGACATAAGTACGTTGAAGAACTAGCATAACGCTTTGATCACCATGTGTGTACTGAAACATGATCTCCCTCATTGATATCTTCCTCAGCTACCGTGTCAATAACTGCATCACCGATTAAGTCATCAAGAAGTAACCCGCGACGTGATTGGTTAGCGCAAGTAGTTTTGCGATGTACTAGCTCACCAAATGAATAACAATGCAATGCGTTTGGTCGAGAAGAACGCCTAGGACCTTGCTCTTCATATGATGTTTGTTGCTGAGAAGTGTTGGATTCGAGCTGTTCGTTGGCGGGTTGTGTTGATGCTTGTTGAATCCTTTGAGTTTTTGTAGACCATAATGTAGGTTGTTGAAGTTGTTGTTTAAAGGATGTAGCACGACGATGTGCTTCGCTAATAGTTGAAGGATCAAACTGTGCCATACCATTGTGTAATTGCGGTTTTAAACCACCAATAAAACACGAGACTAAATCTAACTGTCATAGATCTCTGTTCGTGTGAGGAGAATAAATATTCTTCCGTGTAATCATTGACAAAATAAGATCCTTAACGAAGATTCTGTAAACGATTGCACATAGCATGGTCGTAATTATGAGGAAAGAAAGTAGATCGAAGTTTCTTTTTGAGTTTTTCTAAGAACGAATATGTTCTTTACCTAAACACGCGAGTTGCTTTGATTTGTTTCCACCAGGACGCTGCATGTCCGCTAAAACGCATCGCTATCAAAAAACTTGGCGACAACTCCCTGAATCTATAATAAACTACATACATGTTGAGCAAAAAAATATTTATGTGTAACCATTACTACAAGAAAAAGTCTCATTGATAGTACACGATTAACGCTATAATAGGCCTTTCATAACGTTTCCATAAACGCTATGACTGGACCAGCTATCGTAGGTCGGTCACTTATTATAGCGTTAACGAAAACTGCTATCGTATAATACACTACAATAGCGTTTGATTGTATTGCTATGTTATATCTAATTTATTGATAGCGTTTTAGTTTGGTTGCTATCAAATGTCCATTTTTACGATAGCATTTATATTTTCTGTTATAATAAATTATTGTCGACAATAGCATTTATATTTTCTGTTATAATATATTGTTGTCAACAATAGCGTTTATATTATTAGCTATGATATGTCCTCATCTATTATCGCAAAATTTTATAAACACTATAGTATACTGCAAGGTAAGATAGCGTTTGGATTTATGCTATAGTAGTATTAGTATAATGATAACTTTGTATAATGTGCTATAAAAGGTTCTTATTTTCAATGGTAGTAATATTTAATGCTATAGTATACCATAATATAAGATAGCCTTCTTAATGATTGCTATCATATCCATTGTTTTATAGCATTTATTTTGTGCTACTTTATTATTTATTATATCAATGTATAAACGTTTTTTTCTATATTTAGTGCTGCTGTTTTATGCGATATAATTTTTTTATGACACATTTATTNGTGCTGCTGTTTTATGCGATATAATTTTTTTATGACACATTTATTATGTTATAGTCCATATTTTATCTCTGATTACTGAAT
>OVBE01007977.1:0-17787 GCA_900406425.1 Iberis pinnata
AGCTATCTGTGATGAATTTGGAATAAGTGTCTATTTCGAAATAGACACTTGGCAAAATAAAGAGATGTTTTCCATTCTCAAATTGTTTAATGGGCCTAATTTCTTTTCTAAAAGGAATGAGAATTGTTTTCCATTTCCATTCATTATTGGGCCTATTTTTATTTCTTGTTTTCCATTCTATTTAGGAAAATCCTTAGGCTCTTGTGCCTATATAAGGATATCGAACCTTATGTAATTCTTTAGCAAAGATTTTAGTAAAAACCCTATTTTGATTATTGAGAAAACAATTGTCTATCCTTTTTGCTCATTGGATTTAGAATCCAGGTTGTTCTTCATCTGTGATAGATTCAGAACAACTTCTTAGTTGTATTGCTTAATCCATAAAGCTTTACAATCTTCCATCTTCTTTCTTTCATACCGTCTTTACTCGAAATCACCTTAAACACCAAACACATCCATCGGCTAAGACTTACACCACAAGTCTCGGCCATATTCTTTTATCGAAACTTATCCGAGAGTTATCGAGCCAACCACAAGGCTGTCTAGCCTTGTATCGAGCCATCCAGCCGAGTACCAAGTCGATCAGGCCATCGGGCCAAGTCGCAAGTCACCCGAGACATTCCTGAGACAACCCGATCCAACCTTAGCCAATCCGAGACATAACCAAGCTTGTCCGAGCCATATTTCGAGCATAAATCAGATCCACACCAAGCTGTTTGGTCAAAGTCTTATTAGCCTTTCTCATAGTAGATCTAGGATCATATCAAGCAGCTCTCCTGCTCGGATCCAGTGGATCGTCACTTCGCCAATTCGGACCCGTATGGTCACCAGCTCTCCAATTCGGGTTTGAAGAATCGTTAGCTCTCTGGTTCTCATCCAGAGCGCTGCCACCTCTGATCCCACCTTCTCCTGGGTTCTCCAGGGTCAAGATCACCGGTGCGGTTTTCCCTATCGAGCTCGTCAGGGCTCCAAGGCGATCCTCCAGATCTGACTGGACATTCGTCAGGGTCACGAGCCGGGTCGTCACGTGCTCCTCATGGCTGTTAAAGCGAGCGATGAGCGCTTCACTTGACTCTTTCTGTTTCTCAGCAGATGCCACCAGCATCGCCAGCATCATCTTCAGCTCCGCCAGCGAGTCCTGATTCACCACCAAGGTCTACTGGTTCGCTGCATCAGCATGCTGACTTCCGATTTGAGAATCTGTTGGTGTCTCCATTCTTGTTATGGGAAGAGTTAGCGTTCTTTAGCAAATTCGCCGGAGTGTTTGTCTTCTCTCCCCACAGTCGGCACCAAAATGTGAGAGCTGAAACTCTCACACCAAAAATTATCGAAAAGTGTGCAGAAATGATCAAGAAATCTCTGGTTTATTTATGAATTCTCTCTATTACAATAATATTTAAGTATACAAATGAATTTTTTGGACACCCTAACATAAGCACCACCCCCTTTATTTATAGTCTCACCCGCATTTATGAGCCCTATTAATGACATTCATTGCAAAGATTTTCTTTTGAATTCTCTGCGTAACTGCCGATTTTGTCATAAATGTGGCGTAATTCACGGCGGTTAATCCGAGGTGTGCTGATTCTGCTCGCGCCGAAACTACTCTCTTGACCAGCACATCCTGACAGCACATTTCGTCATCTCGCCTTAGCCAGCACATTTTGTCAGCTCGCCTTAGTCAGCACGTTTCATCAGTTCACCTTAGTTAGCACATTTCGTCAGCTCACCTTAGTCAGCACATTTCGTCAACTCACCTTAGTCAGCACATTTCGCCAGCTCACCTTAGTCAGCACATTTCGTCAGCCCATTTCGCCAGCTCACCTTAGCCAGCACATTTCGTTAGCACATTTCGCCAACTCACCTTAGTCAGCATATTTTGTCAGCATATTTCGCCAGCTCACCTTAGTCAGCACATCTCAAGTGGGCTTACTTTTCCGGGGTAGGCTTGGGAGGCCCAATTACTTATCGAACCGGGTTAAATTCCGAAAACCCGACTCGAGGGAATTTATACTCCCACAAATTCCACAGCTGCGCGCTCTTCAACCTATTTGTAACCTGTAAAGAACAACAAGCCAAAAATAAATCCATAACGAGGAATTGATTGAGAAAACCAAATATTCGAAAACCACAGTTTCTTAAGGTGAGGTTGACTTAGCTGGTTCCATGTCTGAGAGGACGAGAAGCACAGTTTATGGAAATCGTTACCATGCTTCCAACGAGGAATATCTGGACCAGCTTAAGTGTTGGGCAGCGGAAAAGTAGTGAGACAAACATGTAGTTGACGAAGAATCAGAGCACGAGGATGCCGGAAGCGCTAAGAGTGAGCTCCAACCGCATCTACAAAAGAGCATGACTAGTTATACCAAATTCCTGAGTGCTCGTATCACCCACGAGAGCAATGAGTGGACCGAGATTAGACCAACCAAAAATAGGTGAGATGGCCTTTACCGAAGGTAAAGCGGATAAACATATGTGCAAGTGGTCATGCCTATAAGAGATTTCTCCACATCCATGATCCCCTAATTGTTGAGGGAAGGTCCCAAAAAGTAGACCCACAAATAAGGTAGTGCTTGATCCAAGAAGTCCAAAGAAATTTAGTGTTGGAGATAAACTGCCAAATGATAGAAAAAGAGAAAATTATAGATGCGTCTTCGAGTTTACGGAGACCTAGACAACAAGAACGTTTAGACTTTACAAACGTCGAACCACGCTAGCTTGGACACATGGTGATTAGTTGGAGAATCAGACCATAAGAAATTACTGCCGAGGTTTGTGATCTTGCGAAGACATCGTTTTGAGAGGTGGAAAGCAGATTGCCATAAATTGACGATACTTACAACCACTAATTTGATTAGTTGTAAACAGCTTGCATATGAAAGAAACTTGGATACCCACAAGGACATTCACGTCCGAACACAGTCAATCAATGGAGCATAGTTTTGCTGATGATAAATTTCATATTACCTAGAAAAAAAAATTATGTTTTTAAATTTATAATCATTTGTCTGATTTCAATTAATAAAATTTAGTTGTTGACCAACTTATTCAATAAAACCATGCATACTAAACTTTAGTATTATTAGGGATTATCTCGTGCTACGCGCAAGTTTTTCTATAAAAATTGTGTTTTTATTATTTGAAAAATCATATTGTTGTTATATTTTGACATTACATATATTTTCTTTTATATAACTTGAGTTATTTGATTTTATATTTAAAATTTCAAAAGTTATATATAATGTGTACATGTGAAGTTAGGTTGATTATAAATTTTAAAATATATATTAACAATACGAAATACATTGATTATGGGCTGTGAAGTTTTTGTGTCAATTAAGTTATTTGATTATTTATATTTTATTTATTTAAATTTGTTTTAACATTTACATTTTAGGTTTTTCCTTTCGTTTGTTTTTTATTTTTAAGTTTTTAATTTCTTAGTGTATAACTTACACTTGCTTTTTAATAGTTTTATAAAGTGAACACTTTTATTCGTTTGTGTAAATTTTTTTATACCAAATTTAGATTATGAAATTAGTGTCCACAATATACAACCAAGTTTACTTGTTTACACTTGACCAATCATAGCTTTTGATCAATTGAGAGATTGTTAAGAATATTTTTCAGAACTTTAATATATTACATCCAACGAAGCATAACTAAAAAGATTTTTATGCCTGATTGATTTGCATACAACTTTAGTATATTTAGTAATGTGATTTAGTTATTTTTTTGTACACCATATATTTGTCTTAAAATTTGTTAAATTAAAATTTTGGTACTGCTGTTGAATGATTCTGAACTATATATCTCTATATCATGCTTGTCGATCATGTAAAATTAACGAATGTCTATATAAAGCAGAGAACCAAAATTGAATATCTTGATCATTCAAACTCTGGTTCATTACAAAGTAAAACAAAATGTTTAAGAGCTTACAATCAGGAGATATTTAATAAGTGTAAGTTTTGATTCTTCAAACTCCGGTTCCAATACAATGAGCATGCATATATCAAAGAAAATGATGTGATTAACCATAATATATGATTCTCCTTCAGTGTATAATGAGCATGTACCAGTTGGATCAACAGTGGGCATTACATTACATTAGGGTAAGTCCATGGAGGGAAAAAAAAGTCTATTGGAGGGTCTTAATAAGTTCTTAGAGTGTATTCTAAGTGTATTAAGAAAAAAAGTAAACGTTTTAATTAGTGTAATGCAAGAGTCGATCTTTAATTAAGGTTTTTAACACCATTAAGAACCGCACACGTGTCGAGTTGTGATTAGCTCGGTTGTTTTAGAATTTTTGTTTTGTTTTCTCATTTCTCAGAACCGAGAAGGAAGTTTCTTCTCTCGACTTTTGACAGTGACGATAAAGGCGAATTAAGCTATTCCGGCCAAATTCGCGGTGAAATCGTCGTAGGAGACAAAGCTTGAGATGGCAATGCAAGCTAGATCATCAGAAGGAGTCATGTATTTATCACTTTCAATAATTTTTAATAAAATAATATTTTATGTTTTCAATTTTTATTTTATATTAAAAACCCCTCGGGTTTTATCAATGGACTGCAAAAACAATAAATACATAAAAAGTTTCTTAAGTGTATAAACATTTGAAAAATACTATTAAAAAATTAGTTAAGAAATTTTTGGGGGGTTTTTCTAATAGAGATGGTCTTAACCAAGTATGTTGTAGTAAGGAAAACAAGATAGCTTTAATGGGAAATTGTGGTTACATCTAAGAGTCATAGGGTAAGCATAGGGGAAATGAAAGTTGTAAACGCTGGAAATCACCAACACAAACAAACATAGTATCACGATACAAATCAGCAAATGTTTCTAAAGAAACTAAGTAAATAATATAATGGAAATATTCTAAGAATAAAATAGTGTTTGCAAGTGTGGCACTACATGTGTTTTAACATTCTCTTTCATGACTGGAATTTATTTTTGGGAACAAAAATTTTATAAGCATAAACAAGAAATTAAGTCTAAAAAATGACTTTTTGAGTCATATTTTGAGTCACTTAGCAACTGCCAACCGTCTGAATTAAGAGTTGTCCATATAAAATGGAAAAATCTATTATGCTAAAAAGTTGTGAAAGAAAAGTACCTGAAAATTAATCTAGAGTATAGCAAACCAAGAAGGGAGCAATGCACAAGTAGTTCTTTGCAAAGAACAACAGATTTCCAAGAACCAACTCAATATTTGAACAACTTTTAAAATGCATCAAGAATATAATGTCTCTACTCTACGTGTAGAAATGAATATGAACTGGACTTTACAAAATCGAGCACAAATAATTCACAGAAGAGTTAACACATGTATTTGTTCAATCCAACATTTACCTCAAGTTGTATAAATTCTTGAACACTCTTGAGTGTGAAGCTTTTCAATTGGACCTCTCTGCAATATAGCATCTCCAGATGCATTCAAATAAGAACCAAAAATTAGCAAACAAAAGTAGCTCTTTTATTAGTCCTTTTGGTTGTGCTATATATCATTGACCATATGTTACAAGTCTTAGTTTATAAATACACAACCAAAAGGGGTTGTAGAATAAGAATAACATTCTTGAATGAAGCAGAATACCGTCCTAAATTGCTTGGTTGTAAATTTGAGAAAGGAAAGCTCTTAACCTAAAATAAAACTTTACGGGATTATAGCTGACAGAAAAGAGGACTAATTAATGAAAGAGGATATAACGATGACACGAACATCGGATATTGGCCATCGCTAAACCGGATTTTCCCCCTTTGCTTCATTTTTGATATTGTTTCCACTAGCATTAGTACAACCCATTCAACGTCAATCTACAAACAAATAAAATAATCTTGATTCCCCCGTAAAAAGTTTTACATTTAAAACAACTAGGAAAGAGCAGCTGAATCCAAAAAGAACGAATTACTATTCCACAATGCTTTGCTCTTTAGCCGATCCTTTTGATTATTAATTCATGATTCCTAGCACATAAGGTAAAGAATATATACATAATGGAAATAATTAGAAAAAAAGGGAAATTGAAAAGATAAATCAATGGAGAACAAAATCGTATACATGATATCTCGATTGTACTCTTCCCTCTCACGCGCTTGATTGAGAGAAATCACTCTCGTTTTCTCTTTTTTAATTTGAAAACTAAACCCCCTTCATCCTATTTACAAATTTGAACGTCAAAATTTAATTAATCAAATTACACAATATTATTTTAAAAATATGTTTTTCTACATCTAACATGATTAACATTATTTAAAACATATATATATATATTTTTTGAATAGTGAATAGTGAATTTGAATAATGAAATATAAAATGTCGGATTACTTAAAAACAAGGGACATTCTCAAAAATACCACAAAAAATTATGTATATTCCAAAAATACAACGCACTCCCAAAAGTTCCAAATATACCACCACATTTTCCAAAAATACAACAAAAATGTTAACATGTGGTTTTCAGAGTCATGCCGTCGAAAATTGAAGAGAAAGCCGTTACAAGTGACGAATCGACGGTTATTCCACCTAATCCACAACCATCAATGGATTGGAATGAATTATATCAAATCATTCTTGCCATGCAAGAAAATATTCAACAAAAAATGCACACATCAATCAGGAACTAGGAAAAACATTTGTGTAATGTCTAAATGCGAACCGTAATCCTTCTTTTGAAGAAGAAGACAACAATGCGCGACAACGAGAACATGGTAATCATCGTATCAATCTCGATCAATAACATCAAGTTGAGCGCCTGGAGCAGAACGAAGAACAACTTTGGGTTTTTCATCACAACGTTTCCCGACAACCCAATCACAACGCTTCGGAATCAGGTTTTAGAGTTGATATACCATAATTTTATAGTGGTGTCAAAGGAGATGCTTTATTAGACTGGATTGTCTCTGTCGAGGAGATACTTGAGTTTAAACAAGTGCCTCTTGATCGCCAAGTACCCTTTATAGTGATGCGCTTTTGCGAACATGCAACGTCTTGGTGGAAACAAATCAAAGCAACTCGTATAAGATTAGGAAAAGAACCTATTTGGGAGAAACTCAAAAATAAACTTCAGTCTACATTTCTACCTCATAACTACGATCGAATGATGTATACTTGTTTATGGAATATTCGTCAAGGTTCTCATTATGTTGATGATTATGCGGAAGAAATCTATATTCTCCTCACACATGTTGAGATTTATGATAGCCCAACATAACTTGTCTCGCGTTTTATTGGTGGTTTGCGACCCCAATTACAAAACGCCATGGCATAAGTCGATCCTCTCTCCTTTAGTGAAGCACATAGAAATACTGCATCTTTTGAGCAACAACAACAACGCTCCTCGTCATGGAACTCATAAGTTTCACGCTCTCGTATTTCTGATGTTCAAACAAAAACATATGTGCAACAAAAAAAGATCAACCAAAGACTAGTGCATCACGACAACAGACAACATCAGGCAAACAACAACTTCGACGATCTTCCAGACCTAAAGCGTTAAGATGTTATTATTCATGGGGAGAACTTAGTCATCACCAAAACACTTATCCTCACCAGTCTCGACGTGGCTTACTTCTTGATGACACAACTGACTATGCAATCACATATGCGGTTTGTGATGAAGACATCATTGTTAACGAGAATTCATCCATCCATGAAACACATGGCGACACGGGTCATATATATGCTAGTGTTGCGTCAAACTTCTATTGCTAATAAGCGTCAAGATGACCTTTGGTTATGCATAAATATTTTTAGATCGACATGCACAATAAGGGGGCGTGTATGCAGCTTAATCATCGATTCTGGGAGCTGCCAGAACATTATCTCAGCATCAGCTATTTAAATTAGGTCTACTTATGGAGGTTCATCCTTCTTATTATGCTCTCGGTTGGCTTAATGATGTTGTCTCTGTCAATATCACGCATCATGCGTTAGTTCTGTTCTCTATCAGTCTTCTGTACCGTGATCGCATGTATTGTGATGTTGCACCAATGGATGTAAGTCCCTTAATTTTAGGAAGACCTTGCGAACTTGATCGTAAAGTTATCAATGATGGAGCCAAAAATACATATTCTTTCATATGGGAAACTCACCAAATACTACTTCTTTGTTTGAGAGATTCTCCGGAAACGCCACCTCCTCCAATGATAACACCTTGACCGCTACCTCATGCGGTTAAAGCAGGACAAGTTCTTTCGCTTGTTTACTATAACTTTTCGTTCGTGTCAGAATTATATTATGAGGGTTTTGCTTTTGCTTTGATCTTGACCAAGTCACAAGCAACTTCTTCAACGGTTTTGGCTCCGAAAATAGCGTCCGTTCTGGACAAATTTGCCAAAATTTTCTTGCCCACTTGTCGGATTCTATACCGCCTTTGAGGGATATTCAACACTAGATCGACTTTATTCCATGAGCTACTTTTCATAATCGCCTTCACTATCGCATGAGTCTCGCTGAACAAGATGAATTATGCCATCAAGTTGAAGACTTATTACGTAAAGGTCATATACGTTAGAGCCTAAGTCCCTCCACCATTCCAACTCTTTTAATATTGAAAAGACGGCTCTTGGCGTATGTGTGTGGATAGTCGTGCCATCAATAAGATCACAATGTGTTACTGTTTTCCAATATTGCGACTTGATGATCTTTTAGACCAAATTGGTGCTATGACTCTATTCTCCAAAATAGATCTTAAGAGCGATTATCATCATCTTAGAATTCGCCCTGGCGAAAAATGGAAACAACTTTCAAAACTCGAAAAGGTATATCCGAATAGCCAGTTATTCCTTTTGGTCTGTCTAATGCACCAGGCACCTTAAATGCGAGTGATGAACCAGGCTCTGCGTCCCTCCATCGATAATTTTTTGGTCGTCTACTTTGACAATATTTTGATCTTTAGCTCATCGTTTTCATATCATGTGCAACCTCCTCATGAGGTACTAAGCGTTCTTCAAAAAAAAAAGAAGTTTTTTCCCATAATTACAAAGTGTGCTTTTGGCGTTTTAAAAGTTCCCTTTCTCGGATATATTGCTTCTGATAAAAATTTGTCTGTAGACACCACCAAACTTGATGTTATCCGCATTTGGCATGAACCACAAACGATCACAAATGTTTGGAGTTTTCATGGTTTAACATCTCTTTATAGACATTTCATTGCAAAATTTAGCTCTTAGATGGAACCAATCGCTGATTGCCTCAAACAGAAGATGTTTCTTTGGACTCCCGAACCCACAATAGCCTTCAACATAATCAATGAAAAACTCATGACATCACCCATCCTTGTTCTCCCAAACTTCACACAGACCTTCAAGCTACATTGTGACGCATCTAAACTTGGTATAGGTGCAATACTTAGTTTGAATGGCCATCCGATTTCATATTACAACAAAAACTATTTCGAGCACGAAGTCGTTACAATACTTATGATGTCGAGTTTTACGCTATTATACAAGTTATTAAACATTTGTGTCACTATTTGATACACCTTGATTTTATCATTTTCACGGATCATGACGTTCTTTTTCGCCTTGATCGTCAAGCCAAGGTTTCATCGCGTCATGATTTTTAGATCGCGTTTCTACAATGATTCACCTTTTAGATTAGACATCAAGCGGGTGAACTGAGTCGCGTAGCTGATGCTTTGAGTAGGTTCCATAGCCTTATATCCGACATGCATACATCCATGACTGGGTTCTCAACATTCATTGCGCTTTACGAAAGAAAACCTTTATTTGGAAAAGTGTTGAAATATGTTTCACACGGCCTCATGATGTCTCTATATTTTCATATTTTTAGAAGTCATTTAGCATTGATTTTTAGGTATTTAGGTGTTCATATATCACATTTATAGTTGTTATTAGCAAGTTTGTGATTTTTAGGGATTTTTGCATTAGCATTTGCATATGCATGCATTTTGGATATTTTTCAGGACTTTCAGGAGTTTTAGGATGATTTGTGAGAATTCAAAAGAGGAGCAGAAAATGTGGAATGGAACCAGTATAAGGCTTGGATCGATCTCCCCATCGAGCCACATCCAAGTCCGGCTCGATCCACATAACATCCTGGATTGATCTCTCTCTTGGCCATGTCCAATATTTGGATCGATCCAACACCACATTTGGATCGATCCAACTTTAAATTGGCTTAATCCCATCCTCGTACCCACCTAATTATGGCTCGATCCACACCTAAAGTCCGGCTCGATCCACACCTAAATTATGGCTCGGTCTAAGTTACCCTCTCGGCTCGACCATGGATCAAGCCACACACTTTCGGCTCGAACGCGTGATCGAGCCATACTTTGTCTCCGCCTCGGCCACACTTTAACTTGGCTCGATCAATTTCCACATCCGGCTTGATCTCAAGTCTTCGGCTCGATCTCAAGTCTTCGGCTTGATCTCGTGCACTTCTCAGCTCGAGCCAAACATGCTTCGACCCGGCCAACTCGAATTCAGAATGGACCTGACCCAAGACCCAACTCAATGATTAGTTTTTGTCTTTTGTGCGTTTTAGGGCTCTGAACACTATTAAAGCTCTAAAACACCTCCATTTGAGAGAGCTTTTACTTTTTGCCATTTTAGGTTTTTGTCTTAGGTTTCTTTTTTTCTCTTTTTCCCTTTGATGTTCTTAGTGTTATTGGTGTAAAACCCAAATTTCTTTTTAAGTTTCATGCTAGTCTTCTGTTTTCTTTACGTTTCCGCATAGTTTAGGGTTGTGTTATATCTGGTGCATATTGATCTAAGTTTTAAGTTTTTAATCTTCTGTTGTAGCTTTGATCATTTTCTGTGTTTGTTATTGTTTTATTGTTGTTCTTATTTTCTGGGTTTATGTTCTTGCTGTTCTTCATAGTTTAACCTTTGATCATGATGTTTGGCTTTAAGGTTATGATTTCTGCTTTTCCTGCTTTCATACCCATGAGTAGTGAGTAATTTCCTTAAGTTCATGAGGATGGGGTAGACTAGGGTTGATGTTCTGATATTACCTAAGTACCTAAGCTTATTTGCATATAGATCTCTTCTGTTTCATTGCTCTTAATGTTGATTTCTTTCACGCCAATTGAAATTTGGTTTTGGGCATTCCAGCACCTGAAAAGTGTTCAATGGAATGCCTGATCATGGTGATTTCAGAGATTTGCACATCCTAACCTAACGATTTAGATGCTTAGGATCTGCATCTCAGCCTAAGGAGTTAGATGTTTAAGGTGCTTATTAGCTTTAGTAGATTGGTTCTTCATGCCTTCTAGGTAGTGTACCGTTAACGGGAGTTAGATCTGGTGATTGCTTAAGATGATTCCATTTATCAAGGGATTGGACTTGGTTGCATATGAATCTACTGTCTAGGGATAGCTCATTGTTTGAGGTATGTTAGGTGCTTAGGTAGATTGGGATAGATATCTAGTCGATTACCCTTGTCCTCAGGAGATGCTTTACACTTTATTGCATCCTTACCCTTTTTGTTTTTCCTTTGTTTTTACCTTTTATCCTTTTAGCTTCTTATGCATATTTGTCTCTGTTTATGCTCTTTGGTTCCATGCATTCTCTTTTCACTTAGGACTTGCTAGAAACCCCTATTTTCATATTTGCTTGAATTAGAAGCATCCATTGCATCTAGTCTGCTAGTATCACACCCATTTGGATTGACAACCTTACATACTACAATGACCATGATAGTGGTGTAAGTGATTAATATACCAAGAAAAATCTTACTCTCAATTTGGCATCGTTGCCAATTGGGTGTTTGTTTGCTACATTCTGGATTTTAGATCTTTTGAGATCAAGCTTCTTTTATTACCATACTCACCTATTTACCTTTATTTGCTTTCTTTTCAGGTACTTCATAGAAGTGCATGAACCTGAGAAGCAGAGGACCAACAGACTTAATCCCCATTGTTGAAGATATCAAAGCTCTTGAACGGGAATACTCTCGGACAAGAAGTGAATAAGAACGTTTGGAGCACTTAAGACGATTGGACTTACAAATGGCGGACAATGTTGAACAAGATAAGCAGCACGCTATATGTGCTGGTGACGACCCCAATACTCACACCATCCAACATGGAATAAACCCACCTGCGGTTCAAAACAACAACTTCGAGATCAAGCATAGTCTGATCGCAACAGTGCAGGGGAACAAGTTCCATGGTCTGCCTATGGAGGATCCACTCGATCACCTCAACGATTTTGATCGCTTCTGCAGCCTCACGAAGATAAATGGTGTGAGTGAGGATGCTTTTAAGCTACGCCTCTTCCCATTCTCTTTGGGGGAGAATGCACATCAATGGGAGAAGTCTCTTCCCAGGAACTTCATCACCACCTGGGATGCCTGCAAGAAAGCATTCCTTGCAAAGTTCTTCTCTAGTTCTAGAACAGCCATACTGAGGAATGATATCTCGGGTTTTGTACAAAGGAATGCTGAAACCTTCTATGAAGCATAGGAGCGCTTTAAGAACTATACCATGCAGTGCCCCCACCACGGATTCAGCAAAGCGTCAGTCCTCAACACCCTCTATCAAGGTGCTCTGCCCAAGATTAGGATGTTGCTTGATACAGCAAGCAACGAGAACTTCCTCAACAAAAGTGTGGATGAAGGATGAGAGCTAGTGGAAAACCTTGCCTAGTCTGATGGGGTCTATAGTGAAGACTATGACCGAACACCTCGAGGTGGTTCTGCTTCTGATGATAGCATAAAGAAGGACATAAAGGCTCTGAATGAGAAGTTGGACAGGCTACTCCTGGGTCAATAACATCAAGTACACTTCCTCACTGATGAAGAACAACTCCAGATTCAAGCTGGAGAGGTTACCCAATAAGAGGAAATGTGCTATGTGAAGAACTAAGGTGGTTATAACAAAGATTTCATAAGCTACTCCAACAACCCTGGTCTTTCTTACAAAAGCAACAACGTCGCTAACCCACACCAAATGTACCCGACACTACCTCAGAAGGATCTTCAACCCTTCATCGACTATGCTCACAAACGTGGTTTCCTTCCACATCCACAACAACGGGGTAGTTCTCACCAACAGAAGGTTCTTGTTCCTCCTACCACATTCCCTACTCCTGCGTCTTCACCCATTGAAGCAATGTTACAGCAACTTCTGCAAGGTCAGGACACAAGTGCTATGGGGACATCAAAAAGGTTTGGTGAACTTCACCATCGGCTGGACTCTTCTTGACGCAATCACTTTGATGCCTCCATACAAGAGGGTCCTGAAGGACGCTATCACCAAGAGAGGAAAAGAGATTCAGGGAATGGTGGTTCTAAGTGAGGAATGTAGTGCGATCATCATAAGGACCTCAATCCCAAAGAAGCTAGCAGATCTAGGATCATTTACCTTACCTTGTTCGCTAGGTCCCTTTTCCTTCGACAAATGTTTATGCGACCTAGGAGCTTCAATAAGTCTTATGCCTCTATCAGTTGCAAAGAAGTTAGGGTTGAGCAACTTTAAACCCTGCGATATATATCTGGTACTTGCAGCCCGATCAGTGCGAATTCCACATGGAATCCTTGAAGATTTACCTGTAAAGGTTGGAGTGGCTGAAATCCCAACTGACTTCGTGGTTTTGGACATGAGTGAGGAACCCAAAGATCCTCTGATTTTGGGCAGACCATTCTTGGCTATTGTTGGAGTTGTTATTAACGTTTCGAAAGGAAAAAATCATCTCAATATGGGTAAGGAGCTGAAGATGACTTTCGACATCCAAGAAGTGATGAAGAAACCTGCTGCTGAAGGAGAGATTTTCTACATAGAAGATATTGATCAACTTGCTGATGAACTCTTGGAAGAGATTAATCAGGAGGATCACCTCCAAATCGCATTGACCAAGAATGGGGATAAAGGGTATCTACGTGGTGAAAGTCTGGGGTACGAGATGATATTGGATTCACATGTACCACTGGAGCCCGAAGAACCATTCGAAGATATCCGAGGTTCAGAAAGAAAATTCTTTTCATCTGCTGAAGAGATTGGACTCGAGCAGAAACCAAGTCAAAAACTTGTCCAAGCACAAGTGGATTCTATGTCTGAGGATTGGTCTGAACTCAAGGCACCATCTGTGGAATTGAAACCACTTCCCAAAGGACTAAGGTACGCTTTTCTTGGACCTAACTAAACATACCCTGTCATAGTAAATGATGAACTTAGTTATGATGAGCTAAATTTGCTGTAAACTGAATTGAGGAAGTTTAGGAGAGCTATAGGGTATTCATTGGATGACATTAAAGGGATATCACCTAGTATGTGCACTCATAGAATCAATCTTGAAAATGAATCCTACTCTAGAATTGAAGCCCAAAGAAGACTAAACCCTAATTTGAAAGAAGTGGTAAAAAAAGAAATCCTTAAATTGTTGGATGATGGTGTTATCTACCCTATCTCGGATAGTACTTGGATATCACCAGTTCATTGTGTCCAAAAAAGGAGGAATTACTATGATTAAAAACGATAAAGATGAACTGATACCAACTTGAACAATAATTGGACATAGGATGTGCATTGACTACATGTAGTTGACCAAATGTTAGAACGACTAGAAAACCATCCCTATTACTGTTTCCTTGATGGGTTAGTGGATTTTTCCAAATCCCTATTCACCCTCAAGATCAGAAAAAATCACATTCACATGCCCTTACGGTACTTTTGCATAAAAAAGGATGCCGTTTGGCCTTTGCAATGCACCTACCACCTTTAAGAGGTGTATGACTTCAATCTTCTCGGATTTAATTGTGGAGATAGTTGAGGTGTTCATGGATGATTTCTCTGTGTACGGCTCTTCTTTCTCCTCGTATTTGTTAAATTTGTGCAGAGTTCTCACAAGATGCGAAGAGACAAACCTAGTTCTAAACTGGAAAAGTGTCATTTCATGGCGAGGGGAGGAATAATATTGGGGCATAAGATCTCAGAGAAAGGTATAGATGTGGACAAAGAGATGATAGATGTCATGATGCAGCTGCAACCACCAAAGACAGTGAAGGATATAAGAAATTTTCTGGGTCATGCGGGTTTCTACAGAAGATTTATCAAGGATTTTTCAAAGATAGCTAGACCTTTAACAAGGATTTTTTGTAAGGAAGTTGAGTTTAAATTTGACTTTGAATGTTTGGAAGCCTTCTGATGACTCTGGATTTTCATGGATTTTACTTATCAATTAGCATCGATTTTGAGGTCTTAAAGCGTGCATACATCACATTTATGGTCGATTTCACTAAGTTTAGTGTTTTTAGGACTTTTGCATTAGAATTTGCATATGCACGCATTTTGGAGGTTTTTCAGGACTTTCAGGTGTTTTTGGGAAGAATTTGAGAAATTTCAAAAAAGCAGCACTTGACGTCGAATGGAGAAAGCACTTAACACTCAGCACTCAACATGGAATGGACTGAACTTACCTCTGAGCACCTGCAGGATCGATCCCAACTCAATGCAGGATCGATCTCAGGCAATTCGGCAACGAAACATGATCGATCCCACTCAGCACTTCGCAGATCGATCCCACAACCACTCCAGATCGATCCCGCAACAAAATCAGATCGATCCCCCTTTCATCCTTTCAACATTTCTTGTGAAGTCTCAAACGAAGCCAAGGAAGTGCACGAAGATGAAGCAGGAAGAAGAAGAGAATGCACAAGATCGATCTCAGCTATATTGGGATCGATCTTAGGCACTCAACGCCGGGATCGATCTCAGGCACTCAACGCCGGGATTGATCCCAACCTCAAACGAAGTTTGGACGCAACGAAGCTGGATTGATCCCAAGCAAGCACCCTTTAGTCCGGATCGATTGTGCACTCAACCACTCGAAGGTAAACACACTCCGACCTGACCAACTCGAATCCGGATACCACCTGAAGCAAAGCCCAAGATCCAAGACAATGATTAGCATTTTGTCTTTAGTGAGAATTAGGGCTTTTCTCTGAACACTATAAAAGCCCTAATTCGCCTCCATTTGCACAAGTTTTAGATTTCCTTTCCTTTTTAGGTTTTGTCTTAGGTTTTCATTTCTTATTTTGTTCTTCATGTTCTTGGTGTAAAGCCTCTCTCTGCTTTTACTCTGTTTTGCATCCAAAAGTGTTTAAAGTCTCTCTCTGTTGTTATGCTTTTTTTACTTTCGTTGCACTTAGGACCTTTTAGCATCCAAAACTCTTTTAACATCAGCTTGACTTTAAAGCATCCAATACATCCTCATTGCTTAGTACGCTCCCATTATGGATTGACATAAAAGCCCATACTACAACGATGAGTTGATTGATAACCCGGGACCAAAAAATCCTACTATCAATTTGGCGCCGTTGCCATTTGGGATTTGTTACTACATTCTGGATTTTGGATCTTTTCAGATCAAGCATATCTTTTACGTTTTTACTTACCAATCTACCTTATTTGCTTTGTTTTCAGGTACCTGCTTAGCAGTGTACGAACCTGAGAAGCAAATGACCAACTGACTTGCTTCCATTCGTTGACGACATCAGAGCCCTTGAACGAGAACACTCCCGGGAAAGACGTGAACACGAACGTGCGAAACACTTGAGAAGGTTGAACCTCAACATGGCAGACAACATTGAACGAGAAAACAAAAACACAATTGGTGTTGTTGATAACCCAAACACTCACACCGTCAGACATGGAATCAATCCACCTGCAATTCAGAACAACAACTTCGAGATCAAGCATAGTCTCATTGCTATGGTCCAGAGCAACAGGTTCAATGGATTACCTTTGGAAGATCCACTATATAACCTGGATGAGTACGATAGGTTCTGCAGTTTGACAAAGATCAACGGTGTGAATAAAGATGCATTCAAGCTACGCCTCTTCCCATTCTCATTGGGGGAGAAGGCACATCAGTGGGAGAAGTCACTCCCCAGGAACTCAATCACCACATGGGATGCCTGCAAGAAGGCATTCCTTGCAAAGTTCTTCTCAACTTCCAGGACAGCACGCTTGAGGAATGGAATTTCCGGGTTTGCACAGAAGACCTCTGAAACCTTCTCTGAGGCATGGGAGCGTTTTAAAAACTACACTATGCAGTGCCCCCACCACGGTTTCAGCAAGGTTTCCTTTCTCAGCACACTCTACAGAGGTGCCTTACCAAAGATCAGAATGCTGTTGGACACTGCAAGCAACAAGAACTTCCTCAACAAAGGAGTTGATGACGAATAGGAGTTGGTTGAGAACCTTGCCCAGTCTTATGGGATCTATAGTGAGGACTACGACAGAACACCAAGAGGACCTTCTGCATCTGATGAGGGCACTAAGAAGGAGATAAAGGCGCTGAATGAGAAGTTGGACAGGTTACTCCTGGGTCAATAACATCAAGTTCACTTCATCTCTGATGAAGAATAACTCCAGATTCAAGTTGTCGAAGCTCAACAACAAGAAGAGATGTGCTATGTGCAGAACCAAGGGGGTTATAACAAAGGGTACTTCAACTACTCTAACAACCCTAGTCTTTCTTACAGAAGCAACAACATTGCTAATCCTTAAGACCAAGTGTACCCACCTCAACAGCAGAAGAATCTCAACCCTTCAACAAATTTAACCAGAATAGAGGCTACTACACCAAGCAGCAACAACAGAATGGTTTTCAACAACCACAGCAACAACAACTTCCTGGTGTACCTCCTGGTTTCGTATCTACTCAACCTCCTGCTCAACCCTTCAACATCGAAGCTACCTTACAGCAACTACTTCAAGGTCAAGCTGCTTATGCAATGGAAACTTCTAAGAAGTTCGACGAACTCCAACACAAGATGGATACCTCATTTGGTGCAATCTACTCCCGGATTGACAA
>OVBE01007978.1:0-17786 GCA_900406425.1 Iberis pinnata
ACGTTGAATAGAAAGCATAAATGCTTACTATAAAGCGTTGAAACCGAGTAATATCAATGTCCTACACGATTGTAGTATGTACAAATAGGTCTCTCCTTTTTTTGAAAACCATCATTGCTGATATTACTAGATTGACTGTTGCTACTAGCTAGTACATTCTTATTTTGAGAGTGATATCCTATCTGAAATGCAACAGCATTCCCTATACCATGAGAAGTTGTGGTTCTAGTTGTCCTATTAATATCCTCCTAATCAATAAGATTATATACAGCAGAAAGAGTATGGAGATTTTTCTTCATTAGGATTTGACTCCTAATCGCATCATAGGAGTCATTAAGTCCCATTAGAAAATCAATTACTCTATTAGTCTCTTGTTATACTATAAGTTCTTCCAAACAGTTAGCAACATTTCCAAAGCTAGATAACTCTTCCCATAAAGATTGAGTTTGAGTATGATAGGTAGATAAATCCATGCTACCATGTTTAAGGGAATGTAACTGATGTCTAAGTTTATAAACTAGGATGATTAGACTTACGAAACCTAGTGATAAGATCTAACCACATCTCCGATGCATCTTTGAAATACAATATGCTTGAGTAGATTTTCTTGGAAACACTATAAAGTAATCAAGGTTTTACCATAATGTTACATCTGGACCAGATCTTGAAATAGGGATCATCATCATATGGCTTAGGTATAGATCCATCGAGAAATCTCATTTTATTCTTTGCTTCCATACTATTAGTCATCGCAATACACCAGGTACTATAATTGTTGTCATCTAGTAAATCAGCAGTTAAAACTAGTCTAGGATGATATGAGCCTAACATATGATATGGAGAGTGAATGTTATCTATGGATTCTATCATCTCAAAAATACTACGACCGATTATTTTTACCTTTGATGAAGATCTAGGTTGATTGATTTTCACATTTTCACCTGATTTGGAGGACTATCAGCTTTCGGATAAGGATTTGACTTGCTGATGCTCTTTGGTGATTCAGATCCTGGGAAATCTGGAGTTTTAGTGTGGTACTTTGAGTTTATCTTTCGCTTCCCCATTAAGCTCAAATCGCAGCATAGAAGCTTGATATCGATCGGACCTGAACAGAAAAACAACAATGTGAAACTTGCAAGCTTGAATAAGACGAGAATAGTGAAGAAATGAAGATCGAGAGGTGAATGGAGATGAAAAGATGAAGTGAAGTGAGGATTTTAGCGCGGAAGAGAGAGAACGAGAAAACGAGAGAGTTCTGGTAACATTTTACAAAAGTGAAAATCTCATTTTCATTAATTGAATAACAAAATTACAATTGGACTGATTATACACAAGACCAAGGCTAACCAAAAACTTTAACCAACTTCTAACTAACAAACAAAATTGGTTTATACAATACCAATTGACTCTAAACTAGAAAATATATCTAATAGTTTTTTTAGTAAACTAATTAATATGTGACGACAAAAAAAGAAGTAAACTATTATGTTTGAGTGAGTCTTGAGAGGGAATCATATTTATGTATTTTGCTTTTGTATATGGAACGATACGGATTCGATCCATAACTTAGCAAATATAAAATTGCTCATATATAGAAGGATTTTCAAAAAGAAAATACATTTTTTTGTTATAGTTTAGAAACATAACTCATTCTTATTTGTTTCCAAAATATCACTCTTCTAATTTTTTATAAAGTATCAAAACAATAATTTTGTTTTAAAAATATCACAAACTTAAAATAACATTATAAGTTTATTTTGAAAAAAACAGTTATAAAATTTTATAGTTAAACTTTAAAATTATAAACTAACTTTAAAAATTTAAAAACCAAAAATTTTAATTAGTAAATCCCAAAACTTTATTTTTTCAATAGGAAAACGTTTTAATGTTATTTTTGAAACAGTTAAAATGTAAGATATATTCTTCCAAAATTTTGTTTTGATGGTATTCTAATATCTAACAGATGAAACCTTTGGTGATTAAATAAGTACATGACAAAAGTGAAAATACTTTTTGCCATACAAAATCAGATCTCCAAACACGCAATTAATGATTCTCTATTATTATTCGTTTTCCAGAAAATTAGTAGTAATGATAGTTTAAAAGCATGTTCACTCGTTCAATAAAATAAAGCAAGTAGCCATTAACAGCAAAAAAAAGAAGCAAGTAGCAATTTCAAATATTGTAAGTAAAAACTTGACCTTGTTTTTGTAATTACAAGTTGAATGAGGAAGAAAGATTTTTTTTTTCCTTACGTGACAAGGAGAAAAAAAATACATCCCACCCCATTATATTTGATAATTTTATATCTTACAATATGCTTTTCATAAATAATTTGTCAAGAAAAAACAAATGGCTTAATGGTTGTCATCTTTATTGGCATTTTATGTGGTCACTTTTTATGCGAATTCGCTATGTGCCAGAAATTAAAGTGATAACAAAATATTGTATTTTTCAAAATTCACATAATGATTAAAAAAATAAAACCACAAAAAAATACGGAAGCTCAAAAACAAAACAAAATCTCTTTCTCTCTCAAACGCTTTGTTCGAGACAAAACTCTAACTTTTGTATCAGTTCCCACGATGGCGCTGGGCCGCGATGGTGTCACCTCCTTTGATTTTTTTTCCTTTTGTTTGCTTGTTTTTCCTCTTTGGTATTTGATTTCTCCAAATTGTCTTCATCGGAATCAATTCAAAGTTCGGGTTTGGTGTTTTTGTGTGCTATTGGCTTTAGGCATTGAGAAAGCCTAAAAGCTCGTCGGACTTCGTAGGGTCATCAGTTCTTGGGCTTCTTATTCTGTGAGCGCTTCTGCTTTTGAACTGTTGGTTTCAGCGACACATTGTTCTGGTTTTCTTTTCTCTGAGAGCTGCATCCTTCCTTTTGCTAAAGTCTTGTCCTTAAGATAGCGTGAGATGTTGGTTAGTCTCTCGGTTCTTACATATTCTTTGGCTCTTTTGCTTTTTGGTTTATGCGGTTCGAAAATGAGGTTTGGTTCATGGTCTCGGATGTGTTTGAAGCAGTTTCTGCTAGATCTTTTGGTTTTCTTGTAGTCTTCTGGGTTCGATTTCGGTTATAGTTGTAGGGCTAGGTTTATGTGTATCGGAGTCATTGGGTTCGCATTATTGGCCTAGATTTGATCTCTGTTTTGGATCGAAATTTTCCCGTCGAAATTTTTCTGTCAAAATTTTCCCTTTAAAATTTTTCTACAAAAATTTTGCCGCCAGAATTTTGCCACTAAACTTTTTCCGTCACAATTTTCCCAGGAAAGATTTCTTGTCAAAACATTTTCATTGAATGGGTAACCCATTAAGACTCATTAACCCACTAATTTAAATGGATAATGGGTTGACCCAACCCATTTGATTAATGGATTGAATTGACTCATAACCATTTAACCAATGGTTTAATTGGATTTGGGTTGGTTTGGTTTGGTTACCTATTTTGACACTCCTAGTTGAACTAAAAATATATCAAAATATTGATATATAGACAAAAATAGATTTTTACACGATACTAACAAGAAAAAAAATAGATCAATTTTATATTGGTTGTTGCTGTTGTGTTTCTAAAGGCAATGATAAAAGTTATCACAATTTTTATGAAGTTCCAACAATTGATCAATCGGCCAACGTAAAAAGTTTGTTTGATAAATAATTTATTGTACACAAAAATGTAGTTTAATAGGGAAAATATTTGTGATGACGATAAAAAATAACAAATAGATAAATGAATTATTGTATGTGTGATATGATGTGTTACTTTATATTAACAGCTTTATAGATATTAATATAGATAGATAGAAACAGTTATAAGGTAATATTATGATACTTTCTAGTTGAAAAAGCATATAATAATAGAATTTAAAAGATAATTAGGATGTAATTATACAAATTTTTATTGATAAAAAATATGGGTTAATAGTTTATATATTTAAAATTAACTTAGAGAATATTGTATTTTGTAAATGGTTGTTTAAGGAGGAACAAATTGTCTCGTAGTTGTTACTTTTGTACCACACCAAGGATCGAGGTTAGTCATTCGAAATGCGAATGCAATTTATCTTTACTAGGATTTGAGTTATTAGACAGTCATGTTCAGAAGCGGATCTAGAAGAATAATTAGTGTGGGGCAAAAACAAAATTTATATTTATGTACACAAAAAAAAAGAAAAACAAAAAATAACATAGGTGGGGATTGAACCCTCCACCTTTGAAAAAATATAATTCACCTTAACCAACTAAGCTAACAACTCAATTTGGTATGTAGCACATGCCCCATATTTTATACATCTAGATCTGCCTCTGGTCATGTTATACCTTAGAAAATAAAGTGAAAAAAAAAATTGTATTTTTAGAAATCTCATATTCATTAAAAATAAACAAAGTAAAAAGTAAACCCCCGTGTATGAGTTGGTCTAGTCTGATACATAATGAAGGTTGTTGGAAAAGTTTAGGAAATTAGTTGACTATTCGCATAATACGTGTTGGTTAAATTTTAAAATATGAAAATCATTCTTTAGATGACCGATATAATATATTGACTATGAAAGCGAGCAATACATATCCAAACTTGTCTATAAATTAAGGACATTAATTAGTCCCATAGATTATAGATTACTCAACCTTTTCTCTTCACTCATCCACCATCAAAGGTCAGCTCTCTCTCTCTCTCTTTGCATCAATGTTTATACCCTTTTATAACCTAATTATCTAAATTGTAGAACATGAATATCTCCAAATGTAATTTTATAGCTGGAAACATTTGCAAATGTTGCTACTAAGTAGATAATAACTAGAAAATGGGGCATTTTTCATTGGTTTTTGCAATCACCTTGATCCTTAACATGGAAGGTGTTTTTAATTTTGTGTAACACAATATCCGTTATATGAAGATTCGAAAGTGTTGAAGAGATGATCCAAAAATTGGAAGCGCAAGGGACAAAGGATGTGAATAGCATTGAGTGGGATGATGGATCGGACCATGATGATGTAACAAAAATAACTGTACGAAGTAACTCTTCTTGCATACAATACATATGGTTCGACTATCTTAAGGGTCAAAACTCAAAAGAAGGATCGAATCTTGGGAAATGGGAACCAGGTTTTACTCAAACGGTATGCATGTTACCATCTCGATTCAAATCCAACATATTGCAATGTAATTTGATGTTGACTTTGTGATCAAATTAATTTTGCAGTTTGAGATTAACCATCTAAATAATGAACAACTTGAATCTGTTGAAGTTTACTATATACCAAATTCGAGCTGGATCCGCGGGATTCAGTTTAAAACGACCTTGAGGTTTTTTGAACTAATAGGGTATGCAGAAAATTGTACAAAGTTTACATTATCTGTAGAGGGAAAGAAGATTATCGGGTTTCATGGGTCAACCGGCACGAGCCTCGATACTCTTGGAGCATACTTTAGTTGGATTGTTCCAACCAAATCTGAAGCCATAGGAGGAAAAGAAGAAGGTAAGGAGTGGGATGATGGAATCGACCATGAAGCTGTTACAAACATATATGTAGGAGGTGCTCGTAAAGGTATACAATACATAAAGTTCGATTATCTCAAGAATGGTGAACATTTAGACGGCTCAGATCATGGTGTCAAAAATAGCGTTTTCATGGATCCGGTATATATATGACATATACAATTGATTTAATGACCATTTTATTTAGTTGTTAAAAGTTTGTTTTTTTTTTTGTTTACAGTTTGAGATCAACCATGCTGGCAATGAATATTTGGTATCAGTTGAAGGTTACTATGATTCTGATTTGGGAGTCATTCAAGGACTTGAATTTAAAACTAACTTAAAGACTTCAGGAATGATTGGATATGAGGAAGGTGAGAAGTTTAAGTTAGCAGTCAATGGGAAGAAGATCATTGGATTTCATGGATATGCTGAGAAGAATCTAAACTCTTTTGGTGTATATTTCACAACATCTCCTTTTACTAAATTGAATTGTAGTGTTGACACTAGTAGTGGTAAACCTTGGGATGATGGTACTTTTGATGGGATAAGAAAAGTGTGCGGCACGTATGACACCGATTATACATATCGTGGTCTCACGTTCTACTACGATGATGGTGGCAAAATCATAAAGTCGCAACATGGAGGAAAAACAGGAACGTACAAACCGGAGGTTATTATGAATTCATTCTTGAACGGATTACTTCATATGCATATGAACGCATTCTTGAACAGATTTATGCTTATTTCTTTTGTAGTTTGAGGTTGATTATCCAAATGAATTTATCACATCTGTGGAAGGGACTCGCCGTTACGGTGACTATACTTATAAGTGGATGGAAATTGAATCGTTGACTTTCAAAACATCAAAAGGAAGGACTTCTCCAACATTTGGATATGCTTCGACAAATAGTTACAAATTTTCTCTTGAGAGCGAAGGTTGTGGTATTGTTGGGTTCCATGGATATGAACCAACAAATGCGAGTAGCAGAAATATTCAAGCCCTTGGAGCATATTTTCGTCTTCTACCTACTCCTCCTGACGATGCTATAGTTGAAGCGAAAGGTGGCGACGGAGGAACTTCTTGGGACGATGGTTGTTTCGATGGGGTTAAAACGATATACATTGGACTAAACGAAAATGCCATTGCCTTCATTAAATTTATGTACTATAAAGATACTAAGAAGGTCTTTGGAGAAGATCATGGGAGCAACACTCCACCTTTTGGAATTAAAGAGGTCAGCAATTTAATTTCCTTACTATAAATCTTTTACTATTTGGTCAACTTTTTTTTGTGCACAAATATTTAGATTAGAATAAAGCTTTGGTCTAGTACAAAGACTCTCTAAGAGCCTTTTTGCCAAGAAATCAGCCCTCTAGTTATTACAACGAGAAATAAAACAGAATATAAATGAAGCAAAATGCTTAGAAAGAGAGATTATATCAGCCACTAACCCATGTAATTCCGAGTATATATGAGCATTGGCCATTAACTGCGTTCACCAATTGGCTGGAGTCCGTCTAAAATTGAAAATGAGAGTACCCTTTAGCTAGCACCATTTCAAAAGCTTCACGAAGGGCGAGACCTTCCGCAATCAGTGCTGACCGAACATGTTTTACCGTTTTTGATGAACTTTCCTCTTCTCTTCCAAACCCTCCGAGTATCTCTTGTATCACAAGTTTCGATATTTAGGTTAAAGATTGATTATAGAATAACTCTCTTTATTAACTTAAGAAAATAATCTCAAAACGTAAGTTCTCACTCAATCTCTATAACCTCTCTTAAACATATCATAGGCTCGACATGTATATATATATATAGGTTAATAGAAAAACTCTAATCCTATTCTATTAAGAAAAACCTAACAAGATAATCTTCATATAATATTTAGATAGCTCTTAAATATTCTCAATATTATCTTGTTCCTTAATATTAAAATAACTTTTTGCTTAAGTCAGGCTTAAGCCAACATTCTCCCTCCTAAGCTTGACATCTTTTCCGCCTAGATCTTTTACACCAATAAGATCTCTCATCTCTTTAAACTTGATCCTTCCAAGTGCCTTTGTTAGTATATTCGCCTTTTGTTTGTTTCCCGGAACATGGTCCACTTATATCCTTCCATATTCAACACATTATGTGATGAAATGAAACCTAGTGTGTATATGCTTGCTTCGTCCATGAAATATTGGGTTCTTTGTAAGTGCATTTGATTATTGGTTGTCCATTCTGATGACAACTTTTCCACTTGATTCTTCGGTTATTTCACTTAATAATTTTTGCAACCAAATCGCTTGTCTAGCTACTTCAGTTCCTGCCATAAACTCGGCTTCACATGAAGATAGCGCCACTATCTCTTGCTTCTGCGAACACCATGTGATCGGACTTTCATTAAGATAAAACACATGATCTGTTGTGCTTTTACCATCATCTGGATCCATATTGTAGCTACTATCGCTATAGCCTATCAACTTCTTTTCTTTTGATGTCGAAACCCTAAACTCAAGCCCAAGTGCGATTGTACCTTTTAGATATCGTAAGCACTGCTTCATTGCTGCTCCATGGGATTCTTTAGGGTTCTGCATATAACGACTTAAGACACCTATACAAAAGCTCAAATCTAGCTGTGTGCGTAAGAGGTATCGAAACGCATTTGTACACATAGGTGCATCAATATCCTTTACTTCTATCGCCTTTGATTGTTTCACGCCAACTTCCATAGATGTGTGAGTAAGATTGCAATCCTTCATGCCTGATTCTTCAAGAATTTTCAAAGCATACTTACTTTGGTTCAAAGTTATTCCCTCTTTGCTTTGATAAACTTCAATTCCAAAGTATTATGTTAATTTTCCAAGATCGCTCATCTCAAATCTTGTTGACATCTCTCTTTTAAAATCGCCTATTACTCTTGTGTTTGTACTTGTGACAAACAAATCATCAACATAAACCGCAACAAGAAGAGTTTCTTGTTTTTCTCTTTTCCGATAAACAGAAGGATCCTTTGAACATATCTTAAATTGTAATTCTTTGAGAACATGATTTAACTTATCATTCCATGCTCTTGGGTCTTGCATTAAACCATATAAAGCTTTGTTTAGCTTGTAAACCTTCTCTTCGCATCCCTTTATTTCGAACCCTTCTGGTTGTGCAACATACACAATTTCTTTTAACTCTCCATTTAGAAAGCAATCTTGACATCAAGGTGATGAATCTCACATCCTTTAAAAGCTGTAAAATTTATAAGGATTCTGACCATTTTTATTCGTGCCACTAGTGTGAATACTTCCTCATAATCGATTCCATATCTTTGAACATAAATTTTTGCTACAAGTCTCGTTTTATACGTGTTTATGGTCCCATCAAAGTTCCTTTTGATTTTGAATACCCACTTTAACCTTATTGCTTTTATTCAATGTGGTCGATCTACTAGAGTCCAAGTATTATTTCTTTTGATTGGTTTTAGCTCATCGTGACATGCAAGTATCCAACCTTTTATTCCTTTGGCTTTATTAAAGTTTCTTGGTTCATCGTTTAGAGATAAGAGTATGTGTTCTCCTTCTTTTTCGGCTAAAAGAACGTAATCATCAAGACGTTTTAGCCTTTTCCTAGTCCGACTTGACCTTCTTGTTTTGGTTTCAACTTGATCACGTGGGTCTTCTTCATCTTCAGAGTCGTTTTCAACTTCGTCTTCGGGTACGTCTTCTACTTCGGCATTATCCTCTTGAATCATGTCGTTTGGAGCTTCAATCCTTAATGGTTCATTGTCTTGAATCTCATGATTCCCATATTCACCTAGTTTTGTCGTAAAGTAATCTTGATCGATCTCTTTTTCTAGGTTAGTTTTGCTCTAATTCCACCCTCTTGTTTCATGAAAGATCACGTTTCTACTCACAATTGCCTTACGATTTTGAGGATTGACCAATCGGTAAGCCTTTGTTCTTGGTTCAATTCCAAGATGTACCAATTTTATTGACCTATCATCAAGTTTCTTTCGGTTTGGTTCATCAACTTTTGCATAAGATATGCATCCAAAAACCCTAAGATGATCAATACTTGGTTTTCTTCCTTTGAATGCTTCATATGGAGTCCTTTCTTTGATTCCTCTAGTGGCTATTCGATTTAACAGATATGAAGAATGTCGAACTGCTTCTCCCCATAGATTATTCGGCATCTTCATGTGTTTTAGGATGCTTCTGGTCATCTCCATTAAGGTTCTATTTCTTCTTTTTACTACTCCATTTTGCTGTGGAGTATATGAATCTGTTAGATGTCTTTTAACTTCGGCTTCATCACAGAAAAGATTAAAATCTTGAGATATGAACTCTCCTCCTCTATTTGTTCTGAACGTTTTGATCTTTTTCTCTGTTTCTTTTTCGACTATGGCTTTGAAATCTTTGAATTTATTGAATGATTCACTCTTTTATTTTACTAGTATAGACCACATATATCTTGAGTGATCATCAATCAAAAAAAAGATGTACCTCTTGCCGCCAATAGTACTTGGTGAAATTGGACCACACAAATCACCATGAACAAGTTCAAGTACTTCTTTTGCCCTATATGCGGTTCTTTGAGGAAATATTTGTCTTGTCTGCTTGCCCAATAGACACGAATCAAACAATCTTTTCTAGATTTTTTATTGATTGTTACTCACACCAAGTTTGCTCTCGAAAATTGATCATATTGTATCGTAATTTTTGTGACCTAACCCTGTATGAATCCGAATTGATTCGTCTAATATCTTCGAGATTAAACACACTGCATTTTTGATCCCCATGTTCACTTTATACAGTCGATTTTTCGATCTTTTGGTCTTGACAAGCAGTTTTCCTTCACGATCACGCATTATTAGGTCTTCTCCTTTCATTCTTACATCACATCCTGCTTCGGTAGCTTGTCTAAGGCTAATGTTGTTGCTTTTTAATTTTGGGATGTAATAAACGTTTGACATGGTTCTTGCTTCTCCGTTTCCATCAACAAATTCGATTGATCCTTTTCCCAATAAGTCAATCTTTGAGTCATCTCCAAACCTCACTTTTCCGGTGATAGAGCTTTCTATTACTGAGAAATAACGTCTATCTCTGGTCATATGATTACTGGCTCCATTATCTAAGTACCATGCATCATCTTCTCCATTATTAGTTTCATATTTTCTTGGTACTACCTTTTATTCGTTCAAATACCCTACTTCATGCAGCATAAGCTCGTCTGCTTCTTCTGTATCTTTATTATCTTCTTGAGTCTCTTGTAACTTCAACAAACGATCAGGACATTTTGAAGCATAGTGGACGTATTTATCACATCGAAAACATTCTACTTGCGATAAATCTCTACCTCTTCCACGACCTCTTCCTCTTATGCCTCTTCCACGACCTCTTCCTCTGGTCGCTTAATTGTACTCCCTGTTCGTTTGATATCCCTAATTCTGAGTTTCCATATTTGTGTAAAGCAACTTGCTTTGGTCTTCTTCTTCTTTGTCATCTTCCGATATCCTCTCCTCATACGCTTTTATGCGTCCAATAATATCTTCAAAACCCGTGACTTTTAGATCTAGAACTTGTTCTAGCGATGCAACGATATGTATGTACTTTTTCCGTGGGAGACTTTAAATGAACTTCTTCACATGTTTTGTTTCTTCAATAACTTCTCCGAGTGATGCAGTTTTTGATGAGATTTCTGATATTCTTCCTATGAATTCATCAATTGTTTCAGTGTCTTTCATCTTCAGGCTATCAAATTCTGACATTAATGTTTGAAGTTGTGCTTCCTTTACTCTTTATGCTCCCATGTTCCTTGTTTTAATTGCCTCTCATACCTTCTTTGATGTATCTAGTTCACCTACTTGAAGAATAAGTGTCTCGGGAATCGATTGAAATAGAAGCGATGTAGTAGTATTATTCTTGTCTTCGTCCTCTCCTTCGGTTTCAATGATATCTCACACTTTATTAACTTTCAGGATCACCTTCATCCTCATAGCCCATACCGTGTAATTGCTTGAGTTTAACATTGGACACTTGATTGAAGTTCCTCCTTTTTTCTTCTGCATCATTTGATCGGATTCGACAATTGCTTTATCTCCCATGATCTCTTTCGATTTCTTCTGAAGGCTCTGATACCAATTCTTGTATCACAAGTTTCGATATTTAGGTTAAAGATTGATTAAAGAATAACTCTATTTATTAACTTAAGAAAATAAGCTCAAAACTTAAGTTCTCATACAATCTCTATAACCTCTCTTAAAAATATTGTAGGCTCGACATGTATATATATATAGGTTAATAGAAAAATCATAATCCTATTCTATTAAGGAAAACCTAAAAAAATAATCTCCATATAATATTTAGATAGCTCCTAAATATTCTCAATATTATATTGTTCTTTAATATTAAAATAACTTGTTGCTTAAGTCAAGCTTAAGCCAACAATATCCAAGCCAGTCCAGCACTTTTCCACACAGCATCAGATTGACAAAAGACGTTTGATCGAGGTCGGGATGATCGTTGGACTGGTTGGTAAGTGCACAGTTTGATTTGCGCCTCACTCCATTCTCTTGCATTGCTAATTGCTTTGGTGACTGTCTCCTCAACCGTGAAGATTCTCTTTAATATGTTTTTTTTTTTCATTGTTTTGGTCAACTTACTACTTGGTCAACATATAATTGTTTAATATGTTTTTTTTTTCCATTGTTTTGCAGTTCGACCTGGATGATCAAAACGAGTATGTAACATTAGTGGAGGGTAGTTATGATACTGTATCTGGAGCTATGACCATGCTTAGGTTCACGACCAACACACGTACATCTCCAGACTTTGGAGTAAGTACAACTACAAATACAAGCTTTGAACTCCACAAGGTTGATCACAAGGTCGTAGGGTTCTATGGCAATTCCAGTTCCGTGCTTCTCTATAAGATTGGGGTCCATCTCATACCCATCACGCAAAAGAGTTCTCCACCGTGTTGATTTCATCTCTTATCTTTTACTTCAGTACTTTTGTGTGTTTGCTATTTTGTTTAACGGGACAATCTCAAGTTCAATGTAATAAGGAAAAACTAAACAATATTTTCTTGTGCAACTTTCTTTGTTGTTGTTGATGGGAGTTGCATATTTCATTCATGCTTGTTATGCTTCTTCTTATAAAGTACTAGCGTTTTAACCGCTCCACTAAAAAAATATATCATAAATAAAAGTTGAGAAAATGTTATAAATTTGGACTTTTTTAGTTATAAAATAATTTAACTAAATATATAAAAGTCTGTTTAAAAATTGCAACAAAAATTATTCATTAACAACAATTGTAATGATTTATCGTCCATCTTTTTTCTTATGATTTTGATGCAAAACACTTTCTTCTTATGTATTTTTAGATTTTGTGAAAAAATCTTGTAACTATTCTCGAACAAACTCTTTAGTATGTAATCTTAAATAGTTAGTTGATATTCTTTTGAACTTCTTACCAATTTTATTTATTTAGATACATTCTTCATATAATTTTCATAAAAATTTATTATGGAATGATTTACTGAGACATTTAGTACAACTAATTCTTTGAACCACAATAAAACATATTTATTCATACATTTTGAACTTTGAATAGAAAGTTGTACTTTAATTTTTCCATATTCACACAATTCAAAAACATTTGATATGATGTAGAAGCATATTAAAATATTTTATTCAACAAACTAAATTATTAAAAATCATGTTTGGCTAACCTCTAGTGAGTTGATGATTAGTTAAAATATCTTCTCAAATAAGAAGAAAATAGCGAAAAAATAAAAAAAATCTAAAACTAACAAATGAGTTTACGATGTGTAATATAAAACTTACAAAGTTTTAGGGTTTATATATTTCATTTTGTGGTTGTTTATTATTCGATATGTTAATTAGGTTGAGTTTTAATTTAAAATATTTTATTAATTAGGATTATTTTTAATTATCATATAAATAGAAAATTTCCAAAAGCCAAAATATATTTTAATCCAGTTTGCTTAGGTGTGTGATCCTATAGAATTATATAATATTAGCAGTTGACTCATAGACCATAGATTATAGCGGTCTCTAGCAAAAAATTATAACCACCAAATATTATATAATTGTCAAACCTTGACTCTACAACTTTACTAGAATAAGTACAAAAGATATAGGGACATTCTCAACAATCTCACACTTGTATTGGAATCATCTATTCCCATAATCCTTTTGTCTCTATATTTCGATCTCAGCATAAAGCAAGAAACAGTGTCATCCTTATCAAGCTTGGTCATGTTTATCGAACTCCGATTTATTCTGATTAAACAAACGATTGACATTCACCTCGTAGCACGGCCATACATTTCTCAGTATCAAATATTCTATATTCAACATTTCTGATTCCTTACACGCTTTTCTAATACACTTGATCAATATCTTTATAATCACCTTTTATGGCTGACGTTTGACAAAGTCAAAGCACACCAATCCATATGTAAAAAATATGACGAACTCAGGTCAAAGGACTATATTCTATAGTTGTCATCAGAAACTCTTATGTCACTCATATAAAATTCTTGTAGAGTTCTCATAGCGGGTGAGTATGATACTATGTTCTCCAACACATATCTATGTGATTGACTTTAATACAACATATTAACGACTCCGCAAAATATATTCATCAATCACCTCACATACTAGTCACTTATTGTTATTAATGTCCCTTGTTAATAACCTTGACTAGGGACCTTCTTAATTTATGGCATCTTACACTTATAGGGTTTCATGAACAAGTTACATACGTGATGACCTATAAAAATGTCATAAATTATATTGGGACAATTATTTAATTATCCAATAAGCAAATAAACTATGAAACCAATTTAATTATTTAAAACATAGAAAAATCTATGTTTTCATGAACATCAATTAAAAAGCACGCCTCCCACTAAACCGAAGATCATATCTTTCAAAAATCTAATATAGCTTTCATACTTAGATCACTTATGGGGTTTATTAGAAGACCATAAAAATTTTACTCCCACTAACTTTTCAAAAACTTTTACTCTTCTAAAAGTTGCATTACTAAGAACAAACCGTTTGTTATTCACTTCATTGTAAAAAATTATAAACATTTTTCAAAGAACTAATCTCTATGTTTATCATATAAACATAACTAAATTTACAAAAATTATTAGTAAATTTAATGAAGAAATTTTCTCTAGTGGTTCAACTTATTGATTCGTATACATTTATATGTACAATATTCAAAAAGTCATTGGTTCATACAATAGAGTTCGGAAGTTCATCACTATGAAACTTCGAAATGCAATTTCTTATTTATACGATCCAAAGGACAATATCACAAAATATTTACATCCTTTTAATTTGAATGTTATAGATAGACATTGGTTAAAATATACATCACATTCTCTAATGGGATGCTACCAAAAATATTTTATCGCAATAAAATAATCTTTATTTTCTTAAAATCAAATTATAAGAAAAAGATAACTAAAGAAAAATCTTTAAATCCTTAAATCATGCCTAAAGCTAAGATAGAGATAGTAATCCTACAAATTATGTAGTGTATGTCTACTTTCACATCTTCCATAATTCTATTATTGATGGGGTCTTCACAATTTCACAAATGTGATAAGTACCACATCTGGTATCCAATACCCAATGAGTAGAATTATAGTGAGTAACATTTACTTCTATAACACATATACATGGAGAAGAAGAGTGAGAACTATTCTTTTCAACTTCTCTAAGTATTTTTTGTAACTTATCTTTCAATGCCCAAAATCATTACATTATTGGTACTCGTCATCACCACGAAAGAATGAGTTTATACTTTTGAAATGGTTTAGACTTTTCAGGATTCTCAATCCAACTTGTCTTACCAAATTATATGTCTTTACATTGTTTCTGAAACGTTTTCATCATTTTGTACCTTTAGTACATTATGACTTTCTTTCATGCATCTCATTCAATTTAGTTAAAGTTCATAACGAACTACCTATAACTACCTATAACTTAACGGTAATGACTATAAAATAAGGTCAATAGCCAATTCTTAGCTAATAAGACAATCCACTTTTTCCAAGTTATCGATTTAACACATCATTTTTATGACATGTGGACTAACATGATGGTTTATTGATAACTTGAACTCTTTGGAGATTTAACTGTTTATATATATCATCTCGTGCTTGTCCTAAAACAACCTTTCAGAAAAATTATCATGTCTATTAGCAATTTCGTGTTCTCATATTGCTTACAAAATTTTGAGTTTATGGTTGCCAACACAAAAAATAAACATCAACCTTATCATTGAAATGCTCATCCCAAACATTCCTTTCTGCATGTGGATGTTTTGTCCTAAGTTCCTAAGAAATCTCCTTGTCAAGAAAAGATCACATCGAAAAACACTATGAGAGTTTACACAACTATAGAAAGAATTAAGGAAGCCAATATAATGTTCAAGAGATTTTGAGCATTCTTAAAATAAAGAAAGCTCATGATAAACTCAAAACAAAATTTTCTTAAAATGAGTTTAGTGTTCCAAGATCCATATTTCACTAGAATCCAAGTAAACTTTAGCTCAACCCCTGAATATCTAGCTATTTAGGTAAGCAACACTCTTTCTAATTATATCCAATATAACTCTTGGTTTTGGAGGATATCTTATGTTTTATCCAACCTTATGTCCCTAGCGCAAAACCGTTTTGATAGCTTAGTCAAGTACACAAATATTATTCCATAGGTACTCTCTAACTCTCAAACGTTGTAGACCGTTGTTTTGGCAGATCCGCCACACAACAAAAAAATGTTTTGATTGTTACCAATTGTCTCACTCTTAAAAAATTGTAAACCGCTGCTTTGCCAGACCCGCCATACAACAATTTAAGTTGTGCCAATAAAATTGGAGAGACATCAAAATATTTGATATTATCTGAGGAAATAAATTAATATTTGACTTATATGTTATTTTAAATTATATCTAATATGAGATAAATAAAATATATAACTTATATAATAAGCAATATTTAAATAATTATATTTAACCATTAAATCAAAAAGTAATTTACTTTATCCTAATCTTATTAGGATAATTCCAATTAAATTAACACAAAATAACATCTTTCTACAACGATAAATCTCCAAAATTTATATAATTAAATCAAATCTAATTAATTTAAATTTTCTAATTCTAATCCAATTAGAATTATCCATGGTAGGAAAATTTACTTTGAACGGGAGTATGTATTTAGATTTGTACTAAAATAATTGATTCCTTTTAATCACATTAAAAATATAAATTAATTATTAATATAATTTATTCAATTAGTTAACTTAACCAAAAAAATTTAACTCTAATCTGCTTAGAATTAAGAAATAAAATATAGATAACTAACTGATTTGATTCTTTAAAAACCAAACCAAATTGGTTTACTATAAACCAAACATAAAATTATTATAATACACAAACAATTACGATACATGCAACGATTTAATATCAACATAACCAACTACGTACATGAATAAGTAATATCATAATTAATAATTATATGATTAGACATCCTTTATACCAAATTCTTGATACGTAAAACCCTATTTATATATTGAATAAATAAATAGACTAGATTTAAATTCAAATTATACACGTTGGATCTGATATCACTATTGGAGTTCGTAATAATTTATAACGCTTTATAAATTCTAATTACAAACTTAACTGTCCAGATTCGTGCAAATACTAAAATAAATTTATAACACAAAGATCTGAATATTCCTGGATATTTTGCAGTGGAACGACTAATCTGATTAGTTTAAGGTTTCTAAGCACTGCAAGTGTCGTGTCTCTATAGGTACTGACACGTACACATACATCACACACACATCGGATCGGAATACCGTTGAGATCAAATATCAAAAGCCTGAGACAACCAACTTTGTCTTCTTTTAGGGTTTTTGTGGTTAAACGTCTAAGAAAAATTATATAAACATAATTTATATAAGGGAAAAAATAAACATATTCCCATAATATTAAATTTTATGGGCTTATCGTATGCCCATTAACTTGACAAATCCAAATCTTATTTGGATTAACTTAAGTCTTTTATATATATATATCTTTTTGTATCTATCCAAAAAAATTGAAACTACTCTCGAACAAATTCTTTAGTATGTATTTTTAAGTAGTTAGTTGGTATTTTCTTGGACGCTTTTATGTTATTTATTTAGATACATGCGTGATATAATTTTTTATTAAAGTAGTATGATACTCCCTCCGTTTCACAATATAAGTAGTTTTAGGGAAAAAAATTTGTTTCAAA
>OVBE01007979.1:0-17786 GCA_900406425.1 Iberis pinnata
CGGCGTGATTCGCGGAGGTGGGTGTGCTGACTCGCGAAGGTGGGTGTGCTGACTCGCAGAGGTGGGTGTGCTGACTGCTTCTGTCCGCGCAGAAACTGTTCCCCTCTTCAGCACATTCACCAGTACATTTCGTCAGCACATTTCACCAGCATATTTCACCAGCACATTTCATCAGCACATTTCACCAGCACATTTCACCAGCACATTTCACCAGCACATTTCACCAGCACATTGCGTCAGCACATTTCGCCAGCACATTTCGTCAGCACATTTCGCCAGCACATTCCGTCAGCGTATTCTGTCATGGGCTTACTTTTCCAAAATGGGCTTAGGAGGCCCAATTACTTGTCGGACCGGGTTAACTTCCGGAAACCCGACCCGGGGGAATTTATATTCCCACAGAATCCACTTAAAAATAGCTTCGAAATGTTGTGTTCCAGCAGCAAGAAATGTAAAGATCAAGAAATATTATTTTGTTTTTAACAAAAATAATATAGAATAATAAATTACTGCTGAAGAATTGAGAAAAATGCAGCATAGATAAAAAAATCAAGTTTAAAAAAGTTCTAAAGTCTCTCTCTTTCGCCTTTTCAACAGCAGAGCACCATTTATTCTTTTAAGCTTGAATTCGACGGTTTGGTGGCTCTGTTAGCACTACCGCCGATTTCCTCTTCTTCCTTCCTTTAGTATTTGTGTTTTTTTCCTCGTTCAGCTTCCCTTGGAGGTTTTGGTTAGGACTCGATGTCGCTTGCCTGCTGGTTCCCCAGAGGTTAGGGTAGAGAGCTTGCGGATGAAGTGTTCACTGGTCCTATGCAACTGCCGATGGTCCTTTGTGGCGTCGGTACGACCTTAACTTTCGGTTTCTTCTTTTTCCGTCTTTCAGTGGTTTTCAATGGTCTTTCTCCCTCGCTTCGCCGGGTCCCTTCTCCTCATTGGTGGGTTCTGCCGTGTTAGTCGCCAGAGTTGGGTAAGTCTCTTCCGGTTCATGGTTTTGCTTTGTTGCGGGTTTGGTCTGTTGTGGGCTTCATTGGGGTGTTGAGTTAGCAAGGTTTCATTTGGCTCTTCCCGATCTTTGTTGAGGCTTTTAGTTTTGGTGTTTGCGGATTTTGTTCACTCGCCGGAGCTCGTTCGTTTTGAGTGGTAGTGCGGTTTGTTGTTGGTTAGTGGATAGGCTTGTCTTCTTCTGGTTTTTCTTTAGCCAGCTGGTAAGGGTTTTTTTGGAGTGCTCCAGGTAAAGATATTGGCGCTGAATGTGCAAGTCTTAGTGCTTGTCTGGCGGTGTGGCATAGCTACTCTTACTGCCGGCTTTGCGGGTTCGTCTTTCTGAAATGAGGTCTTGTGGCTTCTGGATTCTGGTTCGTTTAGAGCTTCGGGGCGGTTAGAGTCTTCTCCTAGGTTTCACAAGTGCATTATCTCCGACATTTTCGTCATGGCTCTTGTTGGTTGGTCTCTTGGTTCTTATTTCAAGCTTCTAGTAATCGATGCAGATTTCGTTAAGTTCTTCTCGTTCAAAAGTTGTTCTTTGTGCTTTTGTTTTATCTGTCGGTTTTAGTTTGTTGAGCTCTTTTTTTGGGTATAGTCTCTCTCGTTCGGGCATAAATTTTCTCTTTTGGGCTTAGTTTTTGCGGATATCTCGTTCTTTTTCTGGCTTTATTTTTGTAATCTCGGTTATAATGATTAATGTTATTCGGACGATAAAAAAAAGCAAATCATATGAATAAGGGATATTCAAGAGATTACTGTAACAAAAAGATAATATTTTATATTAAACTATTTTGAAATTTAAAAATTACATGTTACCAAATTTCTTTTTTTTTTTTCTAGAGTTAAATAAAATTATATCTTATTCAGATTTATATGTTAAAACTAAAGTTATCGAGGTTTGTTGACAAAAAAAAAAGTTATCGAGGTTTTGAGTTAAAATTTGACACATATCATAATCATATAACAATAACACATGTCACAATCTCATGATTTATATTTTTGTTTATGTGTCGTGTTTATGTCAAACACGTTCCTATTTATATTGAATGATTTGTTGTGAGTACTATTTTGAAACCCAACCCGGACATGCGGTCGAACCAATAATGTTGAGTCATGAAATTCTAGAAGACTAAACTTAATGATGTGGAGAAAAAAATCAAATTTGATATCTTTAGAAAAATATATTGACGTGAAGAGAAGAAAAATGAATTAGTTATATATATTAATAAAAAGGATATTAACTAATTATGGTTGGAGAAAATCTTGGGAAGAATATATTGGATATATTGCTTGTGAAAATCAAGGAAGTTGGTGAGATAAAGTCTTGAAGAAAAATTGCAGGGCGTTTAAGTATTCAACGCAGAGAGAAAAGAAAACCCTAGACTTGATTTCGGAGAGAAACAAAAGAAGATCTACTCTAGGTTTTTGTGTTCAACAATGAGTGAACAAAGAGTGTTTCACAATTGCTATTGTGAAGAGAGTTGGATAGATTAGGAATTGGTTAGTCTCAAATCCAAGTGTGGATGTTGAATAAATATGATTAAACAGCTTTGTAAAAGTGTTTAAATGAATTCATAATAATAATTGGTGTTTTAGATAACTCTCTGTCAATCCGTTCAGTGTCGTATATGTGTCTTAGTCACTACAATTAGTACCAGAGATGGTCAATTTAATCAGGTTGTGATCCTGGAGAAGACATGAATACATCAAGGGACTTTATTGTTGTTCAACCAACTGTCATGTTAGATGAGAGTAATTTTGGACACTGTAAAGCTAGGATGAGGCATATTCTTCGAGGAATTCATGAAGACGCATGGACTGCTGTAGTCAAAGGTTGGAAAGAACCAATAATTCTCGATAACAATCAAAAGGAGATTCCAAAACCGAGTGAACTATGGACAGAAGCAGAGAAGAAGGCATCAATGTACAACTCAAAAGCTATTACAAAAATCTTCATGTCTGTGGATCTTGATCAATTTGAATAATACAAGGATGTGAGTCCGCAAAAGAAGCTTGGGATATATTGATAAACCACTTCGAGGGTGATACTAGTGTCAAACGCACTCGGATTGATCATCCAGCCTCACGATTTGAAAATCTGAAAAATGGGACCAGATGAATCTGTTGGTAGCTTTATATCAAAGCTTAGCACTCTTGCAAATGAAGCATCTGTATTAGGGAAGAAGTATAAAGAAAAGAAGCTAGTGAAAAAACTTTTAAGATGTCTTCCAGAACGATTTGCAGCTCATAAAGCAGTATTGAAGATGGCTATGAATACCGACGATATGAAGTTTGATCAACTGGTTGGGATGCTCAAAGCAGAAGAGTTGGATTCCNTGATCAACTGGTTGGGATGCTCAAAGCAAAAGAGTTGGATTCCTCAACTTAATCAAACAAGAACCAGAAAGGTATAGCATTCAAAACGAATCAGGAAGATGACCGAATTCACAGAATGGAAGAAAACATGAGCCTCTTAACAAGAAATTTCAACAAGATGCTTTAAAGGATGGAAAAAGGTAAATCTCATACCTTTAGAGGACAACAAACCAGGGGAGATCGTGGATCTATAGCTGAAGAAAAGACAACTAAGAAAATAGATCTCCAGTTTCATGAATGCCAAGGGTATGGACATTTTAAAAGTGATTGTCCTCTAAGTAAACGGAAAAATCTGAGGTGTATTGAGTACAAGGGTATAGGACATACTAGAGCAGAATGTCCAACCATCTTGAAAGATGAAGAGAAATCATTGTTATATTCTAGTGATACTGAGTCTGGCAATGATGATTCAGATGAAGAATCATTGCTAAATTTTGTTGCTTTAACTTCTCTAGAAAACCGTAATAGTGTGTCAGACACTACGTCGGACACTGACACAGATTCTGAAGGAGAAAGTGAAATAGATCCTATAGCTGAATATCGAACATTTTTCAATAACTGGGTCGATCTAAGGAAGGATAATCTACAACTTGTCAAAGACAAAGCGATGTTGAAAGCACAAGTGAATATTCTAGAGATGGAGCATAGAAGTCAGAAGAATACAAGTAATTCAAATTCTTCACTAGACACAATCCAGCAAGAGTTAAAAGTTCAAACCGAAAAGAATGTTGAACATGAAGAAACCATCAAACAAATGGATGCATGGGCAAATGAAGAAAGGAAGAAAACTCAATCACTGGAAATTCAGCTCAGTGAGAATCACAAGAAGATTAGGATGCTCAACAGTGGTACAAAATATTTAGATCAAATACTAGCTGTTGGACAACCTCCAAAAGTGAATTGGGGATTGGGATATAGCGGTTACAAATCATCGGATCATGTTGACACTTCAACCTTACCAAATTTTATAGCAGCAAAGGAAAAACATCATCAAGTTGAAAAGAGAAACCTCACACAACAGAGGACATACAAGCAGACAACACATAGAGGTCATCTTGATCAACAACACAACCAATCTCACGAGAGGTGTAGGAAAAGTGTGAAACACACTCAGTGTCGTAACATGAAAACAAATTGAAGCATCATGTCTATCAAGCATGGAAACAAAAAGCTGTGTATCCAGAACCAAGGAGATTTGGATATTTTTGGGTTGAAAAACGTACAGATCAAGTATCAAAAGAAGATAAACCTCAGAGTTCAAACGCAAAGAAGGAGATAACTTCAATCAAAGAAGAAGAAAATCTAGTCTATAACTTTGCATTTTCAGAAATCATTCAAGAAGCAAGAGATGAGTTACATAACTGCGGCTGCTCACATCATATGACAAGACTTCAAGATGCATTTGCAAGAGTATCACACTACGAAGAGGGAGTAACACACTCTATTCTAAACATAACGGATATACAAGAGGAAACTCATGACTCTGAGGAACATGGTGTCAAGGAAGCTCAAGATAAACTTCAACTCCACAGAAATCACTCACTCGATGATGTCATAGGAGAGTTACATGAAGGAAAATCAATAAATGAGAATACCTATAGAGAAATCATCGGAAGTCTTCTATAATTGACTGCAAGTATACCTAACTTGTGCCTTAATGTCGGATTGTGTGCAAGATATCAAGCTGCACCCAAAGAATCACCTCTCCATGCTGTGTAACGTATCCTTAAATATGTTAAAGAAACACTTGATTATGAGATATATTTCACTAATGAAACTAACTTAAGCCTTGCAACATTTTGTGATGCCGATTGGGCTGGATGTCTAGATAATATGAAGAGTACATTAGGAGGTTGTTTCTTTTTAGGAAATAACTTTATCTCATGGCATAGCAAGAAGAAAAATTGTGTATCCTTATCCACTTCCGAAGCAGTGTATATCGCACTTGGAAGCCGATGTACTCAATTAATGAGGATGAAACAAATGCTCACTGGCTATGGTATTAATTTTCACATCTCGACTTGTTAATTGTGATAACATGAGTGCAATAAATATCTTTAAAAGTCCAGTTCAGCATTTTCGAACTAAACATGTTGACATACGGCATCATTTTGTTAGGTAATTAGGTGAGGATAAACTTGTTATCATTGAGCATGTGTATTATGAAAATCAACTAGATGATATTTTCACAAAACCCCTTGATCTTAATTCTTTTCTACCCTTGCGTAAAGCAATTGGGATATGTGAATTTAATTAAAATCTAGTTTTAGCCTCAAGGGTAAGGTGAAAGTCATGAACCACAAATATATGTATTATAGTTTTTTGTCTTAAAACCTCTATGTAACAAGTTACTTAGATTAGAAAGGAGGTCTCTATTCATATAGCCAAAATTTGTGTGCGTCTAGTGTGAAAGACACTCGATTCGAATTAGGATGATAAAAACATTCTAGATTTGAGCTCGATCACTATCTGGATAGGATAAGTAGGTTTCATGTAGTAACTTAAAAGATCGGCACTCATCTCGGATTAAGATGATAAAAACATTTTAGATCTGAGTGTGATCACTGTCAGTATAGGTGCATTGAGTAATCACACAAAGTTTGAAAGTTATGTTAACAAAAAAATAGATTGTGTGACAACTACTCGGTGAGAAATAGCTACACAAATGATGAAAAAAAAGAGCTCAAAATGATGTGTGATTATGTAAGCTACATGAGATCGAATGAAAAATGCACAATATAAGGCTATATTTTAGGGTCTGACGAATATATGCTAAGTGATCGGATGGTGTGACAACTACTCAGCTGAGAAAGAACTACCCATTTGAGTTACATGTTGTAGATCTAAAAAAGTTTTAACTTGTGGTTCATACAATCACCGAACAATTGAGCTTATTCAAAGAGATCGACAGGTCCTTCGCTGCATGAAGCGCTGCTTTTTTGAATTTAGCTAAGCTTTGTTGAAGCTTTGCTGTTTTCTTTTGCTCTCCTCTCTGGTAATGAAAGTTGACAAACAACACTTCCTCCTCCTCGCTTTTCTCTCCCATGGCAAGTGGTGGTGGTCCCGAGCCTTCACTTGTTTGGCCCGCCGCTCTGGTTCCGTCTCGCTGGTGATCCCGCAACAAGAGAGCGGCGCTACATTAGGTTTTCTAATCTAGATTAGGGTTTTTGATTCTAAATCGGATTTTTTGGTTCATTCCAATTTTATAATTCGGTTTGGGTCAACCATTGGTTTAGGATCGGACCGGGTCGGTTTATTTTCATATTATTGGTTTAGTGTTTGTTGGGTAAATCCTGGTCCCAAAAAGAATTATGTAAGGCTCTAATATCTGGATTATATAAGCCTCTAAATTGAAGATCTTTTACAAAAAAGATGTATGGTAAGTGCGGAAGTGCTTGATAAAATATATGAACTAGATTTTGGATTTTTGGTTAGCGCTTATTTGGAGGTATAACTCTAGTTTTTTTTTTTTTTTTGTGATAAAGGGCTTTCAAATTAATAAAATCAGGTAATACACCTTAGATATAGCACCCAGTACATCATCAAACCCAAACAAAAAATACCCAAACCAAAAATCCAACTCAAACACACAGAACCGAACTGGCTCATTAAGGCTCAAATAGGCCCGGGCCCATAATCTGTAACCCTAATGTCCCTAGCAGATGCTGTAGAACACAGCCGCCGCCGCCGACGATGACTTTGCTGCAGACGCCGCCAGATGGGATCCTCCAGTGACCCATCGTCGGATTCGAAGCAGTGGTGACACGTAGGTACTCTGCCCACTGGAGATGGCGCTTTGGAGAGGAGAGGAGAACAGTTGCGGTACTAACCTCGGCGGACCTAGGGTCGACGGAGTAGGTTTCTGATGGACAGGGGGAGGGACAGACGCATTCGGGGTGGGTGAACCGTTGCTCCAAACCGACGACATCTCCATGCCGCCAGTCCGAGAAAACAGCTTCCACGTCGTCCGCCGTTCTGTACCTTACCCATCTCGAGGATCCGACTCCCGAGATCCGACGCTCCCCATGCAAATCACAACGACTTCTTTCGGTCTGAGAAGCGAAACCGATTTGCTGTTTCCCTCCGCCGGTCATCTCGCGGTGATTCTGTGGTGAAGAGTGAGCTCCAGGTTGAAGATCTTTTGTCTAGGGATGCATGCACGGAGGAACACGCTGGCGTTGGGCTCACCGGCGTGCCCGGAAAGCGGCGTCACGGCGTTGTGGTCAAAAGATGGTGGTGGGGGACTCCGTACGCTCCGCCACTCCCACCTTTCTTCTAAATCTCCATCTGAGAAAGAGAGAAAACAGAGAGAGATGTAATTAAGTTTGTACCATTTGAACTCTAGTTTTTTTTTTACTATGGAAATTTATTTTCTTAGCAAAGGAGTTCACTTTTCCTACAAATTTTGCATTGTCAAAAAGGATACAAAAATGGGATTTAATGTTCTTGATCAGTCACCATTGTTTGGGTATATTCATATGAGTAGGTAAAAGTACTCCTTGTTGTATGAAACTAAGACACTTGTGTTTGCCTTTGGACTATTTTATTGTAATTCTGGTTCAATTAGAGTTAACAAGAATTTGTTTTGGGAATGAAAAAAGCTATTTGTTTTCATAGAGATACAAGATCAGTATAATATAAATAATTATTTAGAATTATCATGTACATAAACTTTTAATGCATAATTTATAATCATAAATCGCATGATAAATTTACTTGGATTATATTAAAATTAAATTCTATAATTTAATAATATTTTTTAATGGAAAACTAAATTTGGTCAGGTGGTTACAAGTTCATATGTGCACTCTTTTTTTTTTTTTTTACTGAAGTTCGATTCTATGTAACTATGTATTCTTTCATTATAGTGATCATTAATGGATGAGGGTTTTATCAAAATTTTCTAGAATTAGTTGATGCGTGGAATAAGTATTTTCTAAAACATGAAAGAAAAAGAACTAATATACAAGAGACCTAAATCTATTCAATTCTTCCTAATTAATTTTACGTTAGAATGTATGTAATCCATAAAAAACCATCTAAAGTATTAAACAAAATGAAAAATGGACACCAATATAGTTGGTAGAGACTCAAAGCATGCGAAGTGAGTCCCACCAGTGTTCGAACAAATATATTGGTACTCCGGTAATAGAGGATTTCATGCACATGTGATTCTCTATGCAGAGCATGTATATTGGTTAGGTTCTTAATTTTAAACTATATAATATGTATATTGGTTTCAATTTCCTTTTAAACCCCAACTCAAAACTATATATTAATAAATATTTAGGAACCTATGGTATATCTATCCCAAAAAAAATCCTTATAGTAATTTTTATATTAGAATAATAATGTAAACAGGTTAGTAAAATGTAACAAAAAAAAAAAAAATAGAAAGATAATAAATTAATTAATTAAAAAAGAGGTAATTAGATTACCTCAATTCTCTATCTCAGAGATTAGCATGTGCTATAAGGATTTTTTTTGGGATAGATATACCATAGGTTCCTAAATATTTATTAATATATAGTTTTGAGTTGGGGTTTAAAAGGAAATTGAAACCAATATACATATTATATAGTTTAAAATTAAGAACCTAACCAATATACATTTTCTGTTTTTTTTTTAAATACCATTTTAACCTTTAGTCAACACATGTGCCATTATATATATGTTTAGTCTAATAGGAAGACACTTTGTTTTTGTTGACACAATTTCTTTATACTAGTTTACGTTTTTTTTTGGCTAATCCAACTTCTTTTTGTAGCCTTATTTATTTTTCGAGTATATATTTTAGGGTTTTGAGTTTACATTTTGGGATTTTGGGTTTACATTTTGGGGTTTTGGTTTTATATTTTCGGGTTTTGGGTTTATATTTTGGATATTGGGTTTATATTTTAGGGTTTTGTATTTATATTTTATGTTTGGAGTTTATATTTTGGGGTTTTTGATTTATATTTTGGGGGTATTGGGTTTATATTTTAGGTTTGGGGCTTATATTTGGAATTTTGTGTTTATATTTGGAGTTTTGGGTTATATTTTGGAGGTTTTGGGTTTATATTTTAGGGTTCTATTTTTGGGTTTTGGGATTAAATGTTCGGGTTTTGGGTATCTGTTATTTTCTGTAGTCCAACTATTATTTTCAGTAGTCTGCCTATTGTGTTCCGTACTCCGACTATTACTGGGTTTATATTTTATTAAAAAAATTCACTATTTAGAAAATATAAATCCGTTTTAAATAATTTAAATCATGTTAGATTCATAAAAAATTTCTGTTTTTGTATGTAACTTTTGTGATTATATATTTGAATTTACATGATTTTATTTGAAAAAAAAAATGAAAGAAGAAAAAAAAAATGAGAGTGATGGAGAGAGAAGAGAAACACGTGTAAGAGAGCGAGAGAGGAAAAAAAACTACTAATATAGAGATAATGAATGCATATTAATATCAAATATCTAATTATACACCAATATGTATATCTACTTAATTTAGATAAAGATATGTACATTTAGCAAATTAGTCCTTCAAAGTTTATAGTTAGTTTCAAAAGAGTTCTAGTGTTTAGCTTTTGATTTAAAGTTTAATTGAAAATCATTTAAAGTTTGTATATTTTTGAAATAATGGGAGGTTTTAGTATTTTTGGAGCTAAAACTAAAATATATTATTTTAAAAAAAATTCTCGTTTATTTATTTGTATACTCACCTAATTATAAAATATATCTTAAAATTAACTTAAGTAAACTCTCTCACACATTCACACATGTTCACTATTTTGACTTCTGCTAATACGCTTTACCAATAATTTATAATATCATTAGGAACCTAAAGACGAGAATATAAATACTAAATTGGTAAAATGATCCACTAATTCTTTGCTTTTTCTCAAGCTTGGTCCCCTCATCATTAATCAGATAGAGAATTGAGGTAATCTTAATTACCTCATTTTTAATTAATTATTATCTGTTGTAAACTTTTTTTTGTTACATTATAGTAACCTGTTTATATTATTATTTTAATATAAAAAATACTATAAGGATTTTTTTGGACAAATATACCATATGTTCCTAAATATTTATTAATATAAGTTGGGGTTCAAAGGGAATTGTAACCAATATACATTATATAGTCTAAAATTAAGAAACTAACATCTACCCCTTAAGTTTTCTATTTTTTTTTTTTTAAATACCATTGTAACCTTTAGTCAACACATGTGCCATTATATATATCTTTAGTCTAATAGGAAGACACATTTTTTTTTTTTTGACACAATTTCTTTATACTAGTTAAGGTTTTTTTTGGCTAATCTAACTTTATTTTTGTAGCCTTATTTATTTTTCGAGTTCATATTTAGAGTTTTGAGTTTACATTTTAGGGTTTTGAGTTTATATTTTGGGGTTCTGAGTTTATATATTCAGGTTTTGGGTTTATATTTTGGATTATGAGTTTATAGTCTGGGGTTTTGTGTTTATATTTTAGGTTTGGGGTTTATATTTTGGGGTTTTGGTTTATATTTTGGGGTATTGGGTTTATATTTTAGGTTTGGGGTTTATATTTGGACTTTTGTGTTTAAATTTGAGGTTTTGGGTTATATTTTAGGGATTTTGGGTTTATATTTTGGGGTTCTATTTTTGGGTTTTGGGTTTATATTTTGGGTTATTGAATTTATATTTTAGGTTTGAAGTTTATATTTGGAGTTTTGGGTTTATATTTGGGATTTTGAGTTTATCATATCTGAAATTTTTTTTTATCTCAACTCAAATAAATATTATCTAAAGCCCAAAAAATACTTAAACCAGAATGAGTATTATCCAAAACCCTAAAAAAATCTAAACGGATACGGAATTTCTGACTATTATATTATAAAAATTGAAACGAACGTGAAATGAAGAAAAAAAGAACGTTCACACATGAGCATACATTTTTTTTTTGTCTACTAATATTTACAACATAGCATAATACATATAGTATGCAAAATAAAGTTGACAATATTCGGGATATAATACATCATATTGAAACATTAAAATAACAGAACTAATATATAAGTAATATGATCTATATATTGATTGCCAATTATTAGTTTTAAGTTGAAAGCCAATAATTATAAAACGGTATATGAATTTGATCCGTATTGCGGTTCGACCCAAAATTGGTCTCGTCAGTCTTGTCTAATCTATCCGAAATTAATGACTAACAAGATGTATTATCTCAAAAATGCACACTAGGTATATAATATCCTATAAAACTTGAAAGGACAAAAACTAATATAAAATATATATATGAACCCATCTTTAGTTGGAATTCCATATATGTAACTAGACTTGGGCAAAAAAACCGAAATCGAAGAACCAGAACTGAAAAACGGTAACGGTTTTGGTTTTGGTTCCACCCAAAAAACATGATGGTTTCTAAGATGAAGAACCATGGGTATCAGGTAGGAAGCGGAACCGAACCGAGAATCGATGGGTAGAACCGAATATGCGAAACATATAGATACCTATTATATATTTTGGGTATTTTAGTTTTTCTTAGGGTAATTTTTATTTTTATTTGAGTTATCTTTGTATATTCGGGTACTTACGAGTAATTTAGTCTTAAATTTTTTTGGGTAATTTTTTTGGTATTTCGGGTCTGGAAATACCCGAAACCGACTTATAACCAAAAATTTCAGGTATTTTTTTGGTATTTCGGGTCTGAAATACCCGGAACCAAAGAACCGAAAATTTTGGGTAATTCCAGTTCCTTTAACATAGAACTGAACCAATCCGGAACCGGACCGAATATTTGAAAAGTATTCATTAGATATTAGAATTTAAGAACCGAAGAGCCGAGACCGAATGGTTCCTACCTGGAACCGAACGAATATCCGAAAGTCCAGTCCAATCTCTAACAATGAAAGTGACAAAAACCGAGAAATTATAAAATACGTTAAACTATAAACACAATGATAAGTGGACACCAATTTGAACCCAGTATAGTTGGTAGAGACTCAAAGCATGCATAGTGAGTCTCACCAGTTCGAGCAAGACATTGGTAATCCGATGGAGAAATTATAAGATAATTATCTCCCTTCACATAAGATTGAGTCTCGTGGAAGTAACGATAAAGGATTTCATTAAAGAATGATTTGCCTCTACGACAGAATCTTCCCTGAAGTGAAGATCTCTGGTGTCGGAATCTATCACAGATATATTGAGATAATCTAAATTACTTCTTTTTTCACTATTTATTAAGAAAAAAATCTTTGAAATAATATAAAAATTATTTCGTTGGACAAAATATACCATAGATGGACATTCGGCTTATTTTAGCAAATTTGGTTCGGTTTAGAACGGTTTGGTTTGCGTCGGTTCGGTTACTTTAATAAAAAAATTGTTGTTTAACTGAATCGAAAACCGAATTAAAATAGAAATTATGCTGAATTGAACTGAACTAACTAAATTTGGTTCGTTTTAAATGTCCACCTCTAAAATATACCATATGTTCCTAAATTTTCCAAAAAATATTTTTAAAAATATTTTTCCCAAAAATATCACAAACATAAGAAACTAAATTTTAAAAATTTATAATTTTTACTTTTAGTTTTGGGTTCACTATTTTAATTTTATGGTTTAGTTTTAAAAGAGTTAGTATTTAGTTTATGGGGTTTACGTTTTAATTTAATTAAATTTAAACTATTTAAAATTTATAATATTCTTGGAACTAAAACTAAAAAACAGTATATTTAAAAATCTCCTTTATTTATACTCATCTAATTATAAAAAATATCCTAAAATTGATAAAAGTAAACTCTCTCACATGTTCATTTTGTCTTCTGCTAATACCCTTAGCCAACATTTTTTTAGTGGAGTATAATTTATAATTTTATTAGGAACGCATAAAGGCGATAATATAAAAAAAAGAAAAAGTCTCTTTTGAGAGATTGTTAGATAAAAGAATCTTGAACCACACGTTACATACATATAGATTCTTTTTTGCCATCTTAGTTAGAAAGTTAGTTAATTCCTATCCTGGGGATCGAACCCGCGACTAAACGCGAAAGTACCAGAATTTATTGCCAACTAAGCTACGAAAGCTCGGCTACATACATATAGATAAAGTATACAAATACATAATAGCATAATTGACATATTATTTAGTAGAAAGTGAAAAACCAATACCATACAACATATTATATAGCATTCCTACGCCTAGTGGAAACACCGGAAGAACCGCTAAAGCAAAAAATTATGTAAAAACCAAAAAAATAATAATTTAATAATAAAAACTGCAAAATAAAACTTTAATAATGAAACCAAAAATTGTACTTTTTCGCAAAAATCGAAAAATCATGTTTTTTCTCCAAAACGATAAAAATCACGTTTTTATGACAAAAATCATGTTTTTCACCAAAACGTAAAATCACACTTTTTCTCAAAAAATATAATGTCACGTTTTCCCGCTAATTTTTTTTTTTTCTGCTAAAACCAAAAAACATATTTTCCTGCCAAAACCGTATGCCCCCTAGAGCCGTTCTTGAGTCCAAGCAAAGCAAGCATACGCTTGCGGCCACTTTTTCAATTTAAAAATTTTAGTTAAGAAAACGGCCCATTTTTTGAAAAATCGTACAATTTTGGCCTATTTTTCCATTGTAGCTTGCGGCCTTTAAAATTTTTTAAAATCTCATTACCGGTCCTGCCNCCCCCCCCCCCCCTCATGTTTCACCAAAATCGTAAAATCGTTTTTCATCATCAAAATAGCCAAATCATATTTTCTGCCAAACTGAAAAATCATGATTTTTTGCTATTTAACTAAAATCATATTTTTCGTTAAATTTACAAAATCACTTTTTTAGTTAAAACTGCAAGTGTTATTCGCTGGTCTGTATCTGCTTCAAAATGTTTCATATTAGTTGTGATCGAGAATTATAACTCGTTTTGTACAATTTTGCCTATAGGTGTTTAATGAATTAGTATTTTTTTTTCAAAAAAAAAAAAAATTGACAAGCAAACCTGAATAAACCGAGAAATTTAAATTTCCGTTAAAGTATTAAGAAAATTAATAAGTAGACACTGATTCGAGCCTAGCATAGCGGTGGAGACTCAAAGCATTGGTAGTGAGTCCCACCCACTTTATTAACTGATTATGATTAAGTATCGGAATCATTTAATGACTGCCTCTACTATCACAGAAACCATGGTAATCTTAATTACCTTTTTTTTTATTTTGTTACATATACTAACCTGTTTATGCTATATTTTTTTCTTTCTCAAAACCTTTATGCTACAAATATATATATATATATATATATATATAATTTCTTTGAAATACTATAAAAGTTTTTTGATGGACAATATGCTATATATTCCTAAAATTTCCAAAAATATTAAATTTTTTATTTTTTCAAAAATATCACAAAACATAAGAAATTAAATTTTAAAAGTTTAAAATTTGTACTTTTTGGTTTTCTGTCACATTAATTTCTAAACAACAACGAATCGTCTAATAATCAAGCTCCATAGATAAGAAAAAATATACTCGCATAGCAAATGACTATAATCAATCTTTGGTCTTATAACAAAAGAGCATAAGCTTTTAGGTTTTTAGTGATTATATTTAGTTTCAAAAGAGTTATGTTTGGTTTCGTAGTTTAAAATTTTTAAACTATTTAACATTTATAATATTTTTAGAATAACTGAAAATGGAATATTTTGGGAATTATAACAGAAAATAGTATCTTTAATAATCGTTTTTATTTAATTGTATATTCATCTAATTATAAAACATATCCTAGAATTGACAAAAGTAAACTCTTTTTATTTAATTGTATATTCAACATTTTATTTTTATTTTTTTTTGGTAAGTGGCAAGGGAGAAACCCCTACCTAAATATTATTAAATAAAAACACTAACACAAAGCAGAGTTCAAAATAGAACTTGACCCACCCCTAGACTCATCAAACAAAATCGATTGTAATGAGACCGAGACAATCTCATACCCTTGGAAACCCAACTCTAATGAAAACGCGATAGAAGAAAAACCATACGCGAGTTTATTAGCTTCTCTATATACATGAGAAATATGGACCGTCCAGTTCTTACCGAGAAAGCCTTGGCACAACCGTACCAAGAATGCTAATGGATGGCACTCTTCAACACCCTTCTTCAACAAACTAACCACCACTTCATAATCTATTTCCAGTTCCACACGTGTAAAGCTCCTCTCCCAAGCCATATATAGCCCATAGTAGACACCCCACAATAGCGAGCGGGACTGTACAACTCTCGATATTAAGAGCAAACCGCAACACCATTACCCTACGCTATTACATATAACGCCACCCGCTGTGGCCCTACCCGTGTCTCCTCTCACACCTCCATCCGTGTTCAATTTCACCCAACCTTGTTGAGGTAATCTCCATGACAAAAGCCTCTCCTCACGTGCAATTCTCGAACCTCCTGTGATCTTTGCCGCTTCATTCCCCAACTTCACCTCTTTTACTTTATCCTTGAGAAAACGTAGCTTGTCCCGATATCTATTCGAAGACCCGAATACTCCTTCACATCTCCACTTCAATTCCCACCAAACCGCCATTCTAAAGAGGCTCGACCACGAATATTCCTCTGAGACTGAAGCATCTCGAAGGTTTGTGTATATCCACTCCAACATCGTTTGATGAAAGAACTCATATTGTTTTTGAGGAGCCACCAAACGCACCCAAATACCCCTAATTGTCGGACAATCACAGAGTACATGGATAATCGTCTCATTAGCCTCTCTACAAATCGGACAGATTTCGGTAGTACTCATATGCCGCCAGAATCGTTCAACATTAGTCATCAGAGCCTGGTTTCCAACTAACCAAAGAAAAATATGAATCCTCTCTGGTATTGCAAGTCTCCAACATCGAGAAAAGAACTCCATCATTCTCGGTCTAGGATTATCATTCCGAGTTAATAACTCTTAAGCTGATTTTACACTGAACTTCCTATCCTTCCTCTCTTCCCACGACAAACAATTTGTAGCTCCCATCACCTCGTCTACCACTATGGATCTTAGACATAATATCACATCAGCTGGCAGTACTTGCACCAGCTCACATACCTTCCATCCATAGGCGGATCTCCATAAATCACAAGCTCTCGCTTGTAAGAGAGAGACAGGTACATGACGAGTAATACTATCAATAAGCGGATTTGAACCTATCCATCGATCCGTCCAGAAGCGTATCTCCTTTCCATCTCCTATCGAATACCGATGCCCAGGTAACAAAACATCACATATACTCCTTACTATGCTTCGCCAAGATGGGGACCAATTACTCTTGCTAATAAGCCACGTCAAGTCATGAATATCTGTTACCTTATACTTGGTCTTGAGAATTTTTGTCCACAGCCCATCATCAGTCGTTAATAGTCTTCAACCAATCTTAGCCAAGAGTGCTTTATTCATACTCATAGAACTCTTGATTCCCAGTCCACCATCTTCTTTAGGTAGACAAATCTTATCCCAAGCCACAAGATGTTGTTTTCTTCGTTCATCATTACTCCCCCAAATGAAGTCTCGAGCACATCGATCCAAGCGTTCAAGAATACTTGCAGGTAATGCAATGGTACTCATCGAGTGGATTGGTATATATGATATTACCGATTTCGTCAAAGTAATTCTACCTGCCATTGAAAGAAAACGCCCTTTCCAACCAGCTAGTTTTGAAGTTATCCTTGTAACTATCTCACCAAAAGTCTCCTTGTTTAATCTCTTATGTAATACATGCATAGCAAGATATTTTCCCAAGTCTCTTGTTGGTGTGATACCACTAATGGTGCTTATATCCTTGATATGATCTCTTGTTACATTGTTAGACAAAAAAATCTTGGACTTCGCGAGACTAACTTTTTTCCCCGATGCAAGACAAAACTCTTCAAGAACTTTCTTCACTACACGAATCTGCATTTTTGGAGCCTCCCAAAATAGTATAAGATCATCTGCAAAGCACATGTGTGAGAGAAACAGCCCCCCTCTAGACAGACATATCGGTTTCCACTCTCCTCTATTAATTGCCGTTTCAACCAGATGACAAAGACGTTCCATACAAAGAACAAATAGGTAAGGAGACAGAGGATCTCCTTGTCTTATACCCCAAGCCATAGTAAACTTCTCTGTAAGTTCACCATTGATTAGTAAACTCATTTCCGGTTCTGTAACACAAGTCATGATCCATTGCACCCAGCGTTCTGAGAGGCCCGCAACCTGCAAAGTATCCTCCAAAAAATCCCAGCGAATGCGGTCATAAGCCTTCTCAAGGTCTAGTTTCAACAACATCCAACCTTTTCTACCTTTCTTACGTCTTATCAAATGAACTGCCTCTTGGACTATAATAATATTTGATATTAAGATTTTTACGTGTCAATTCCTATTATACTATCATGTCGTTGTAGTAATAATAGG
>OVBE01007980.1:0-17784 GCA_900406425.1 Iberis pinnata
TAGGTGATTTTGTAAATACCATAGCGTTTTTTTGTATTATCTGCAATAGTAAGTGACAAAACTTACCAAAAATTACGCGCCTATGTATTTTTGTTTTCCCGAGAATGTAACAATAGCATCCAAAAAAATGAAAAGCTATGGATAAAATCAGTGTCCATTTACAATAACAGTAACACAAAAACGCTATCCTGGTACGCTATCGATAGTCATATTTCTTGTAGTGTCCTGTCAGTTCGAACCTAACACGTTCTACCAAGCTCATTCCATAAAAGACCTACCACTCAGTAGTAAATTCAGAGTTTGAAAGAAAGTAAGGTTCAAAAGTGGGGATTTTACTTGGGTTAACAAGAATGGTAAAAGGTAGAAGATAACCCAAATATGTATATGCTATCCATGAGTTCATATTCAACACACAAACATGATAAGTAAGCATTCAAATTCAAGTTCTAATAGATATGAACAAACTTCAAATCGCAACATGCTTCAGGAGACAAATGATCATGCAAATTCACATTCCAAGTAAGGTGCGGTTTTACTTCAAAAAATTTCAGGATGCATTAAACAACTAACAACCAGGGCACTAACACTTTATGAGAAAATATCATACTTACAAGGTTATCACCTTCCTAGTTCCCTATGCATGTGTAACATCCTATATGAAAATATGCAAATGACACTCTGTTTTTGAAGAAGAATTTTCAAAATTTTTTCAAGTTTTTATGGATTTTTGATGCTAATAGATGTTGTATGAATGCATTGAAAATTGGAGACAAAGGAACAAACAACGAAATTTCATTAAATAGCAGGGTCCTCCGAATCCTCCCCCAAACCTGAATTACACAGTCTCTGTGTGATTCAAATTTAGGATTGGACTCAAAGATGGACAGGATAGAGAAAAAGCATTAAGAAATTTTAAGCATAGTGAGCAGACAGAGGCAAGCAGACATAGTGAGCAGAAACCAAAAAGCAACAGATGGATTATACAATGAGGTGTGGAATCGGGATGGACCTCAAAATGGGTATGAAGGATTCTTAAAGGAGGTGCTCATCCTTTATGTCATAGTATCCTTGGTCTGCATTCAGTGCTTCTTGCTGTTGCTGCTGGAGTGCATGAGATCATTGAATTTCTTGATTTTGTTGAATGGATCCACTGTTCTCTCCTTCTTGTTCCGCTTGTGCAATAAGAAGAGCGTGTTGCTCTTGAGTCTCTTTTTGTTGTCTTGTTTTCTGCAACAGCTCAGAAATCTCACATGTACGAAGCTGCCTTTTTGAGAGAATCGGGGCTCTTGGTGAAGATTCTGGAGAAATCATAGGGTTCCCGTCTTTCCATCTCGAGACTTCTCGCTCTCTTCTCTACTTTCTTAGGATTCTTTCTCGTGACGGTTGAGACATCCTTAATCCTGGAAAGAAAATATAGAAGCGAAGGTGTGTCAGTAGTGTTCAAAGTGCTTAAAGAGTTCAACAAGTGCCTAATATGCATTCTCAAAAACGTGTTGTGCATGCAAGTTACTTAGACAAAAATCAAGTTCCATTCATTTTCATGTGATAACTTTTCATCCTTAGTTCAATCTACTTTGTTTCAAAGCTAAAATCGGTTTAATAAAAACATTTTTGAAAGAACGAAATCATTTTTAGCGACATATATTGAACCCGGATTGGAAGTTTAAAGATTGAATATCGAAAAAGTTAAAGAATGAAACCGATTTTGCTAGTGAATATAGCTTGTCGAAAAATCCTTGTTAGAGCAATGCTTCTAGTTGAAATACCTTAGAAAAACCAATGTTTTAGAGAGAGTAGTTGTGAAGTTGATGAGTTAAAGAATGAGAGATACTCCCTTAATATAGACCCATTGGAGATTTGGAGGAGGTGGTGGTGGTGAGTGGAAGTTTGTGGTGGAGGATTAAAGATGGTGCATGTGGAGGAGCAGTAAAGAGGAAACATTTATGTGATGGGGGTGGTGGGTGTGTAAGAGATATGATGGGGTATCTTGAAAAGGTAGAGTGGGCATTCGACATCTTGTTGCTCACACAATTGACAGTTCGCTGCTATGGCCCAAGTTCTCACCATACATCGATCGGACTTTGTTATTGGATCGATCACATCAGGCCTATAGGGTCGATCTCTCTTGCGGCTATGGATCGATTCTATTGTGAGTGTGGATCAATCCCGTCGTGAGTGTGGATCGATCCCTCCTGCGATGATGGAACCACCTCGTCGTTACTGTGGATCGATATGTCCTGCGAATGTGGATCGATCACAACACTTCTTCATACTCGTTTCCTAATTTCCCGAAACACCAAAAACCAAAATTGAACTAGAATGCATTAGATGAAACACTGAAAGATAGAAAGCCGATAATGAATATTTACAAAGATAGACATGGGATTTCCTCCCAAGTGAGCTTGTTTATAGTCACTAAGCTTGACTTCCTGTTTTTACGATCAGTGTTCTTGAGATGGTTCCCCAAGGGGAACCAAGGTTCCTTATGAGATTGCTCTGTCTACCAAGTATGGTTTCACTCGTAGTCCATTCATTGTAAATTCATTCCCGTTGTTTCCAACCAAAGTGATAGCTCCATATGGTAAAAATTCCCTTACAGAGAATGGTTCGGACAACCTGGATTTGAGCTTTCCTGGGAACAGCTTCATCCTTGAGTTGAACAAAAGGACTTGGTCACCGGGGTTGATTTCCTTTACTAGAATCTTTTTATCATGAAACTCCTTCGTCCTTTTCTTGTATATTTTTTAACTTTCATAAGCGTTGAGTATGAACTCCTCCAGTTTGTGTATGTCTATCTCCCTATTCTCTTCAGTTTTCTTGAGATCAAAGTTTAGGAGTTTAGTTGCCCAAAGTGCCTTATACTCTAATTCAACTGGCAAGTGGCATGCCTTCCCATAGAGTAGCGGAAATGGTGTTCATCCTATTGGTGTCTTAAAGGCTGTTCTGTAAGCCCATAATGCATCATCCAGCCTCACTGACAAATCTCTCCTAGAGGTTCCAACAATCTTTGCTAAAATTGCTTTGATCTGCCTGTTTGATACCTCAACCTTTCCACTTGTTTGTGGATGATAAGGTGTTGCCACCTTATGCATCACCCCATACTTCTTCACCAGACCATCGAAGACTTTGTTTATGAAGTGAGAACCTCCAATACTGATCACTACTCTTGGTACCCCAAATCGTGGGAAGATTATGCTTTTGAAAAGCTTTAGAACTACTTTCGCATCGTTGGTTGGACTCGCAATTGCTTCTACCCATTTGGAGACATAGTCAACAGCTACCAGAATATAGCTATTACCAAAAGATGGAGGATTGAATGGTCCCATGAAGTCAATTCCCCAGATGTCAAACACTTCAAGCTCTAAAAATCGGATTATGGGGCATCTCATTTCTTCTCCCAATGTTCCATGTCCTCTGACATGGGTCGCAAGTAGAGATGAAACTATGTGTGTCTTTGAAAAGTGTTGGCCACCACAGACATGCTTGAAGGATTTTCTGAGCAGTCTTAAATGTTTGACCTCCATAAGAGGAACTATGACAATGTTCTAGAATTCCCTTCACTTCATATTCAGCTACGCACCTTCTGAATAGTCTGTATGGACCCCTTTTGTAAAGAAATGGGTCATCCCAATAGTAATTCTTTACATCACTTAGGAACTTCCTCTTTCTATACTCGTTGAAATCTTCAGGGATTGTCCCACAGACCTTGTAATTAACTAAGTCCGTATACCATGGTGCTGCTTTCGTTGTCACTCCTTCACTTTCCAAAAACGCACATGTATGGATTATCATGAGTTGCTCTTCATGCATAGAGTCATCAATTGGAACCAAGTCGTCAATCCTCATTCTTGACAAGTGATCTGCTACTCCATTTTCAATACCCATTTTATCCACTATCTCCATCTCAAACTCTTGCAATAAGAGAATCCATCTTAACAGTCTCGGTTTGGTGTCCTTCTTAGCATAGATATGCCTCATCGCAACATGATCAGTATAAACTATAACCTTCGAACCAACCAAGTAGCTTATGAATTTTTCAAATACAAAGACAACTGCTAGCAATTCCTTCTCTGTTGTGGCATACTTCACCTGGGCATCATCCATAGTCCCACTAGCATAATAGATGACATGCACCTTTTTATAAATCTTCTGCCCCAAGACAGCTCCAATTGCATAGTCTGAGGCGTCGCACATGATCTCGAATGGGTAGTCCCAATTGGGAGCTTGAACTACTGGTGCAGTTACCAAGGTTTCTTTGATTCGGTGCAAGGCTTCCAAACATTATGTGTCAAAGTTGAACTCAGCTTCCTTACACAAAAGCCTTGTTAAAGGTCTGGCTATCCTTGAGAAGTCCTTGATAAACCTTCTATAGAAGACCGCATGACCAAGGAAGCTCCTAATGTCCTTCATTGTCTTCATGCGGTTGCAACTGCACCATTACATCTATTTTAGCCTTTTCTACCTCTATGCCCTTTTCTGAGATCTTGTGTCCTAGCACTATCCTTTCCCGTACCATGAAGTGGCACTTCTCCCATTTCAAGACTAGATTTGTCTCCTCACACCTGGTGAGAACCCTGCACAGATTTGACAAGGAGAAAGAAGAGCCGTACACAGAGAAATTATCCATGAACACCTCAACTACCTCCTTGATTAAATATGAGAAAATCGAAGTCATACACCTCTAAAAGGTGGCAGGTGCATTGCAAAGCCCAAATGGCATCCTTTTATATGCAAAAGTGCCGTAAGGGCACGTGAATGTGGTTTTTTATGATCTTGAGGGTGAATAGGGATTTGGAAAAATCCACTATATCCATCAAGGAAACAGTAATAAGGATGGTTGGCTAGGCGTTCTAACATTTTATCTATCAAGGGTAATAGGAAATGGTCTTTTCTAGATGTTGTATTCAACTTCCAGTAGTCGATGCACATCCTATGTTCAGTGATTGTTCTAGTCAGTATTAGTTCATCCTTGTCATTTTTAATCACAGTAATTCCTCCCTTTTTTGGGACATAATGAACCGGTGATATCTAAGTACTATCTGAGATAGGGTAGATAACACCAGCATCCAGCAGTTTTAGAATTTCCTTTTTTATCACTTCTTTCAGATTGGGGTTTAGTCTTCTTTGGGGTTCAATGCTAGAGTAAGATTCATTTTCAAGATTGATTCTATGAGTGCATAGACTAGGTGATATCCCTTTTATGTCATCCAATAAATACCCTATTGCTTTCCTAAACTTCCTCAATTCAGTTAACAGTGATTCTTACTCATTTTCACTAAGTTCATCACTCACTATGACAGGGTATGTTGAGTTCGGTCCAAGAAAAGCGTACCTTAGTCCCTTGGGGAGTGGTTTCAGTTCCACACTTGGTGCCTTGAGTTCAGACCAGTCTTCAGATATTTCAGAGTCTATTTGAGCTTGGGTAGTCTTTTGACTCGGTATCTCTTCGAATTCAAACTCTTCAGCAGCTGAGAAGACTTGTCTTTTTGAACCCCGTATATCTTCGAATAGTTCTCCGGACTCCACTAGTATTTGTGAGTCTAATATTTTCTCATACCCCAGACTTTCTCCTCGTAGGTCCCCTTTATCCCCATTTCTGGTTAATGAAATTTCAAGGTGATCTTCTTGACCAATCTCTTCCAGGAATTCATCAGTGAGTTGGTCAATGTTCTCCATGTAGAAAATCTCTCTTTTAGTAGCTGGTTTCTTCATGACTTCTTGAATATCGAAGGTCATCTTCAGCTCCTTACCCATATTGAGCTGGATTTTTCCTTTCTGAACATCAATAACAGCTCCAGCAGTAGTCAATAATGGTCTACCTAAAATCACAGGATCCCTAGGTTCTTCACTCATGTCTAGGACCACGAAGTCAGTTGGTATTTCAGTTACTCCAACCCTTACAGGTAAATCTTCAAGGATCCCATGAGGGATTCGCACTGATCGGTCTGCAAGTACCAGAGATATATTGCGGGATCTGAAATTGTTGATACCTAGCTTCCTTGCAACTGATAGAAGCATAAGACTTATTGAAGCTCCTAGGTCACACAAGCATTTTTTGAAGGACAAGGTTCCAAGCGAACAAGGTAAGGTAAATGATCTTGGGTCTGCTAGCTCCTTTGGGGTTTAGGTCCTTGTGATGATCGCGATGTATTCCTCACTTAGAACTACCATTCCCTGAATCTCCTTTCTTCTCTTAGTGATAGAGTCCTTCAGGAACTTCTTGTATGGAGGCATCAAAGTGATTGCGTCAAGAAGAGGTACTTTAATTTCAGTGTCTTTCATATATTTCTCAAAAATGCTTTTGTACTTTGCCATGATTTCTTTCTTGAATCTGGAAGGGAAAGGTAACCTGGGAACATATGGTGGTGGAATGAAGGGTGCGTCCATCTGTTTTGTTACAGATGGTTGTTCAGCATGAGGTGGTTTGGTGATCACTTCTGGTGGATGTTGCAATGGCCTATGTGAATCAGTTATTGCAGGTTCTTCTTCTTCTTCGGTTTATTTCAAACACGACCCCCCCCCAACTTGTTCACCACTGTCCTCAGTGATAAGAGCAGTCTGTCGTGGTGGTATTGCCTTCCCACTGCGGAGAGTAATTGCTTTCACGTGAGCAACATCGTGGGGTTGTGAAGTGGACGCGCAGTGTAGGGTACTAGATGAAGAAGTAGATATGGAGGCATTCATGCTTTCAAGTGAAGATACTCTGGAGTTAATTGCTTCAAGCTTGACGTAAACGTCACTGAAAGAAGAGTCCAATCGAGTATGAAGTTCACCAAACTTTTTGATGTTTCCATAACACTAGTCGTTTGACCATGTAGAAGTTGTTGAAGTAGGGCCTCAATGTTTGTAGATGTAGGAGGAATAGATATTTGTTGTTGAAGAGATCGACCACGAGGTGGTGCATTTGTAAGGACACCTCGTTTTTGAGCATAGTCGATGAAGGGTTGAAGATCCTTCTGAGGTAGTGTTGGGTACACTTGGTCTTGTGGGTTAGCAATGTTTTTGCTTTTGTAAGAAAGACCAGGGTTGTTAGAGTAGTTGAAGTACCCCTTGTTGTAACCCCTTGGTTCTGAACATAGCATATTTCTTCTTGATGTTGAGCTTCGGCAGCTTGAATCTGAAGTTGTTCTTCATCAGAGATGAAGTGAACTTGATGTTGTTGACCCAGGAGTAACATGTCCAACTTCTCATTCAGTGCCTTGATCTCTTTCGTAGGGCTATCATCAGAAGTAGAACTACCTTGGGGTGTTCTATCATAGTCCTTATTGTAAATCTCATCAGACTGGGAAAGGTTCTCAACTAACTCCCATCCGTCATCCACGCTTTTGTTGAGGAAGTTCCCATTACTTGCAGTATCGAGCAACATTCTGATCTTAGGCNCTGTAGAGGGTGCTGAGTAGGAAAGCTTTGCTGAAACCGTGATGGAGCCATTGCATGGTGTAGTTCTTGAAGCGCTCCCATGCCTCAGAGAAGGTTTCAGCAGTCTTTTTTGCAAACCCTGAGATGTCATTCCTCAAGCGTGTTGTTCTTGAAGTTGAGAAGAACTTTGCAAGGAATGCCATCTTGCAGGCATCCCAGGTTGTGATGGGGTTCCGTGGGAGTGATTTCTCTCATTGGTGTGCCTTCTTCCCCAAAGAGAAAGGGAAGAGGCGTAGTTTGAAAGCGTCTTCATTCACACCATTTATCTTTGTGAAACTGCAAAACCTATCGAACACATCGAGGTGATCAAGTGGGTCTTCCATAGGTAGTCCATGGAACTTTTTGCTCTGCATCATGGCAATGAGACTATGCTTGATCTCGAAGTTGTTGTTCTAAACTGCAGGTGGACTGATTCCATTTCTGATGTTGTGAGTGTTGGGGTTGTCACCAGCACCTATGGTGTTTTGGTTGTCTTTGTTCGCGTTGTCTGCCATTTGTAAGTCTAATATACGTAAGTGTTCCACACATTCGTGTTCACGTCTTGCCCGAGAGTGTTCTCGTTCAAGAGCTATGATGTCGTCAACGAGGGGAATCAAGTCAGTTGGTCATCTGCTTCTCAGGTTCATACACTGCTAAGCAGAGACCTGAAAACAAAGCAAACAAAGGTAGACAAGTAAGTAAAAATGTAAAAGAAGCTTGATCTGAAAAGATCCAAAATCCAGAATGTAGTAAACAAATCTCAAATGGCAACGGCGCCAAATTGATAGTAGGATTTTTCGTCCTTCAGGGTATCAATTCCCCATCATTGTAGTATAGATGGGTTATCAATCCAAATAGGAATGCACTAACAATCTTGAATGCAATGGATGCTTTAAAGTCAATCTAAGTATTAAAAAGGGATGGTTTTGCTAAAAGGTCCTAAGTGCAGTGAACATACTGGAAGTAAGGTGCATAAAAATAAAAAGAAGCATAAAAGACTAAGATGTAAAAACAGAGTAAAAGCAAAGAGAGTAAAAGATGTAAACAATGTGAAGCAGTTCATGAGGACAAGGGTAATTGACTAAGGATCTATCCTGGATTACTTAAGTACCTAACATACCTCATACAATGAGCTAACCCCTAGACAGTAGAAACATAAGCAACCAATTCCAATCCCTTGGCAATCAATTTCAAGCAAAGCAATCACAAACTCAACTCCCGTCATAGACAGTAACTACTAAGCAGGCATGAACAACAATCTACTATAGTCAACAAGTTTCCCAAACAACTAATCCCTTAGAAGAGGAAACGAATCTCTGAAATACCCTAGTTCTGGACATCTTCAATGAATCACTGTCAGGTGTTGAAGAGCCTAAAGGCGGGTTTTCAGTTCTTCCCAGGATGAAATACAAAACAACATTACGAACAGTTGAAACATAAGGGATTTAAAGACAAACAACTTAGGTACTAAGGTGAACCTAGAAAATCAACCCTAGTCTACCCCATCCTCAGGAACTTGATGGACTACTCACTACTCATGGAAACTAAAACTGAGAAAACAGAAATCATAACTTCCAAGCTAAACATGCAGATCTAAGGTTAAACAGATGAAGAACACCAAGAACACAAACCCAGAAACTAAGAACAACAATGAAACAGTAAAACAAAGATGAAGAACAAACTTAAAACAGGAGATTAAAAGCTTAAAACGAAAATCAATATGCACCAACTAAACAGCAACGTAAAGCTAAGCAAGAAAGTAAAGGAAAAACATAATATTAACTTGAAACTTAAAAGAAATCCGGTTTTTACACCAAGAACATGAAGAACAACAAAGAAAATGAAAACCTAAGACTAAAACCTAAATAGGAAAGGAAAACTAAGCTTGTGCAAAAGGAGACGAATTAGGACTTTTATAGTGTTTAGAGAAAAGCCCTAATTCGCACTAAAGACAAAAGCTAATCATTGTCTTGGATCTTGGGCCTTGGTTCAGGTGCTATCCGGAATTGAGTTGGTCGGGTCGGAGCTTGAGCTAGTGCGTGATCGATCTAAAGTGTTGAGAGCTTGGACATAAGGGTCGAGATCGATCTGTGGTGAGATAGGTTTGAGAGTAGGATCGATCTAGGCATGCTTAGGCTGAGATCGATCCATTCTTGCTTCCTTCTTAGCCTTGCTTCAGTTCAATGCACTTCCTTTGCTTCTTCAGGAACTCACGAGTTGTCCCGAGAGAGATAGAGAGAGATCAAACTAGGTGAGTGTGAGATAGATCTGGAGTGTGATGGAATCGATTTGAGATTGATCATGATTGATCCAGGAGTGAACTAAAATCGGTCCAGATGTTGCAGTGTGAAGCCCGGTGAGATCGATCTAGACGAAAGGTGAGATCGATCTCAGGGAGGCAATAAGATTGATCAGAGTGAGGTAGAGAGATAGTAAGATCGATCTGAGCAGAGATAGAGATCGATCCAGGAAGAGAGGAGATAAATCCATTTTTGGTGCCAGTCCATTCTACACTAAGTGCTGCTCCATTCCATTTTAAGTGCTGATTTTCTGAAATCTCACAAATCCTTCCCGAAAACTCATGAAAGTCCAGAAAAATCTCCAAAATGCGTGCATATGAAAATTCTAATGCAAAATTCCTAAAAATCACAAACTTACTAAAATCAACTATAAATGTGATGTATGCACGCCTAAAGACCTCAGAATTGCTGCTAAATGATATGTAAAATCCATGAAAATTCAGAGTCATCAGCAAGCTATCTAAGGGCTTGTATGGTATGAAGCAAGCACCAAGACAGTGGAATAAGAAGTTTGACTCATGTATGAAGAGTCACGGCTACAAGAAGACAACTGCAGATGAGGTGCGTATGCATCAAGAGACTTCATGACGTTACTTTTATTGCCTCTTACTATATGTAGATGACATGCTGATCATTGGAAAAGATGCAATGGAGATTAATCAACTGAAGTAAAAACTTTCTAAGTCACTTAATATGAAAGACTTAGGACCAACTCAACATATTCTTGGAATGCAAATCATTTGAGACAAGGAGAATCGCAAGTTATGGTTATCTCAAGATAAGTACACTGAAAGAGTACTTGAGAGATTCAACATGGGTGATGCCAAACCAGTTGGTGTTCCACTTGCGAATCATTTCAAGTTAAGTAAAATAACATGCACCATATCCAAGGAAGAGATAGGGGAGATGTCAGCAGTGCCTTATTTTTCAATAGTTGGAAGTCTGATGTATGCCATAGTATGCACGAGACCAAATATTGCTCATGCAATAGGAACATTAAGTCTTTTTCTGTCTAACCTCGGGAAGGAGCATTGGGAAGCATTCAAATGGATTTTTAGGTACTTGAAGGGTACCATAAAGTTATGTATTTGTTACAGAGGAGCTGATCCAATCTTGGAAGGATATACGGATGCTGATATGGCTAGAGATATGGATAGTTTTTCAGGTTTTCTCTAAACTTTTGCAAAGGGAGCTGTTTCTTGGCAATCAAGATTGCAGAAGTGCGTCGCTTTATATACAATAGAAGTATAATATATTGCTGCCATATAAGCTGGTAAAGAAATGTTGTGGCTAAAGCGTTTTCTCCAAGAACTTGGATTCAAGCAGAAAGAGTATAAGGTACATTTTGAAAATCAGAGTGCTATGGACTTGAGCAAGAACTCTATGTACAATTCTCATACAAAACATATTGATGTTCCGTATCATTGAATACGTGAAGTGATTGATCAACAACTGTTGAGACTAGTAAAGATCAATACAAAGGAGAATCCATCATACATGCTAACGAAGGTGGTGACACGAGATAAGCTAAAACTATGCAGAGACATAGTCAGGATGCTTGTTCTGAATATGCCTCGAAGGGGAGAATTGAAGAATTTAATTTCCATCACATATTCAACAAGCTTAAACTAAAGAATTCTACATGAGCTTAGACGGCGGCGGATTATCTTTAGCGGCGGCGTGGCAGACTCCTAGGGTGTCAAGCCTTCAGTTTCCTTAGGATTTCTGGTAGGCTTTAGAAGTTTAGGGTTTTGGCTCAGTTTGTGTTTTGGGCTCTGGTTTTAGTTTGTGTTTTAGGTTTGGGCTCCAAGCCCACTCAAATTTTCTCTTCTTTGAAGAGAATAAAGGTTTCCAATAGCTTTTTTGGGACAATAGATAAATTACCTTAGCTTTATTGCTGATGTAAAATTTTCATATCAATGAATTTTTTATAAGTTATCCAAAAAAAAAAAATTCATCCCAAAACACAAACGACCACAAGAGTTGTAAATTTACAAGAGAATTCGTGAGTTTTAAATTTTGTATAAACGAATTTGTAACCTGTTCTTTTCTATTCTTGAAAATAATAAAAATTTATTTTTCTTATATAAACGAATTCTTAATCCCCAACAATGAGATATGTATTTAGTCTTAAGAAAAACCTAAGCTCCACATGTACGATACACATATTATGATTCAAACATGAAGGGAGAGATATTTTTAAAGATAAATTTTTGCTCTATTGGGGATATTAAAGATTGACCTATAAGTTTTGGAAGTTTTAACTAAAAAATGTGAAAACTACAGTGTTGAGCATACAATGACTACAACAGTATGTCATAGTATAATGGAATATTTAGAGCATAATTATCGCTCATGTTTTAATGGGTTCTTAGAGGTGAGTCCATACCAAAAACTAAGAAACCACCCCTCTTTGCCTCTTCTTTCGGATCCGGTTGTAGCACTATTCGTGGGCCCCACTGACACGTGGCGGCCCACGAATGGTCCAATTCTTATTATTATTATTATTATTATTTTTAAATTAAGATCTCACTCTAAGAGATCAATGCATTGATCATGGTATCAATGCATTGATCTCTTAGAGTGATATCTTAATTTAGTAAAGTGTTACATAGTAAAGCTATATTAAAGAAAACATACGTGAAGGAGCCTTGTGTTATGGGTAAGTCTAAGAAGATATATTTTAGTGTAGCTCAGCACAATACAAAAGAGATTTTTGGATACATACATAAATAGAGATTTGTGGTGTGCACTATTAGTCACTCTATTCAATTAAGGTTACTAGTATTTCTTGTCAATTTTTTGTAATGAAATAAGGAAGGTATGACTACTATTTTTAAAAACTAAAGAAGAAACTTTTGAAACGTTCGGAAAAAGGCATAGTTGAAATAAATAGACAACAAAGTTAAATGCTTAAGAATTGAAAGCAAATTGCAAAGTATTTAATGTCACGTATATACACCCTATTGAAAAAGATTAATAGGACAGTAATAAAAAAAAATTAAATGCCTCTCAAATGATACATGTCTAAGTGAAAAGTCTGGATAGAAGTATTAGTCACCATGGTCTACTTGGTCAGTATATCACCTTCAGCTAGCAGTTGTGGACCACAATGTACCCAAAGAACTTTTGTTAAACAAAAATCAAGATATACACATCTTAGAAGATCTAACTTCAGTGCTTATGTTCATCATGATTATCGCAAACTCATACCAAAAGATTTGAAGAGTGTCTTTCTTGCTTACTCCTAAGGGACAAAAGGACATAAAGTGTCACTTTCCGGTTCATAATGTAGTTTTTGATAAAAGGCATGGTATACAAGGATATAAAATAAGAATTAAGATAAGATTTTCTACAAGGGATATTGATATTTAGAAAAATGTCACTGTAAAATATGACTTAAACAGTTCAAAGTATGTTTCAAATGCTGGAAATCTTCATCTACATGGAGCTAGTTTGGAACAAGATGAAAGCACAAGTAATCACTCTATTCAAACTTCTAGTCCCAATGAAGAATTTGAAAGTAGAATGAAAATGGCCTTGAAGGCTAAGAATAGAAGATGATAACTTTATGACTTCATTGATGATTTTATCATTACACTCGAATACATTATAAATAGAAAAGAGAAATTTGTTCTTTAGTGTGAGTTGTCCCCTTAGCTCATTATTTTACCATGATTGTACAATTACAAAGGTAATCAAATTGATTAGACAAATGTGTGGATTGATGAGGTGTCTTCATCATCTTTTGAGTGTGGGTCGAGTGTGGGGAGTGCTTCTAGAAGAATTTCCTTTGGGCATGTTTATCTTGATTGGAAACCCATTTTATTTTCTAGTTGTTGAGGTCAAACCTTCTTTTGAGACATAGTGTTCTTCACACTTATACACCCCCTCAAACTTGTAGCTAATGGATCAATAACACCAAGTTTGAACTGAAGCAAATTGAAGGGTTCTTGAGGCAGTAATTTAGTGAATATATCAGCTATTTGCAGAGCAGCTGGAATGTGTTTTACCTCCAAAATTTTCATTGCTACCCTTTTCCGAACATAGTGATAGTCCACATCAAAATGTTTTGTTCTTGTGTGCAAAACTGCAGTTAAGTATACTGCTAAAAGGTTGATCTAGTTTTAGCTCCTGCAGTAGATCAGATATCCATTTAACCTCTGAAGCAACTAAGGATAGTGTTCTATATTCAGCTTCGGTTGATGATTTTGAGACTGTAGGATGCCTTTTTGCTGACCATGAGACAATGTTTGATCCCAAGAAAGTGCAGAGACCCCCAATTGATCTCCTGGTTTCCTTAAAACCTGCCCAATCACTGTCACTATAGACAATGAAACTTAATTAGAAGAAGACAATAGATTGGTCCCCATTTTATGTGTCCCTTTCAAATATCTGAGTATTCTCTTTAATAGACCAAAGTTTGAGACAATAGGATTATGCATCTTTTGACACACATAATTCAGTGCAAACTGAATGTCAGGACGAGTGCGAGTGAAGTATTGAAGTTTTCCAGCTAAGCTCCTGAAATAAGTTGGATAATGAAAGAGTTCAGTACAACCTGGAAGCTTATTAAGTTGCAGAGGAAGTGGGGTTGGCATAGGGGAACTGTCAGTCATTCCAGCACTGTTAAGAAGGTCAGCTATATACTTTTCTTGGTTGAGGAACAACCCATCTTCATGAAAGCTTGAATACCTAGAAAGTAGTGAAGAGGTCATAAATCCTTCATCATGTATTGATTATTGAGACTTGTAAGCAGCTGTTGAAGAAGAATATCATTATCCCCTGTCAACACCATATCATCCAAATAGAGAAGAAGAAACATTGCATTAGACCCATTCAGATATATGAACAGAGAAGGATCTTTCAGACTGCAGACAAAACCAAATTTAATCAGAAATGAGCTGAATTTGTCAAACAAGGCACTTGGATCTTGTTTTAAGCCATAGATGGCTTTCCTCAGTTTGCACACATAGTCAGGAGTGGATTGATTCTCAAAACCAGGTGGTTGTCTCATAAACACAGTCTCTTGCAGATCTCCATGTAAGAATGCATTTCTAACATCAAGTTGTTTGATTTGCCAATGATGTGTGACTAGAATATGGAGAATAATTCAGACTGTTGTTGTGCGTACTACTGGGCTATAAGTCTCAACATAGTCCACTCCTTCTTGTTGTTCATATCCTTTGGCTACCAAACAAGCCTTTAATTTTTCCAGACTTCTATATGCTTTGAATTTTCCAAGTAACTGAGTAGCTTCTTCTCTTGGAACTAGTTCCCATGTCTCATTTTTAGCCAGTGTTTTTAGTTCTTCTTCCATTGGTCCACCCGGGATCCATAAGAGCCATCTTGATAGTTTTTGGTTCTTGAAAAGATGCAGTAGTTGCAGTATGAGACCTAGGATCCATAAGAGCCAGCTTGATAGTTTTTGGTTCTTGAAAAGATGCAGTAGTTGCAGTATGGACATACTTGGGATTATGCTTAATGATTCCAGCCTTTGCTCTAGTAGTCATAGTGTGAGTAGGAACAACTTGTAACTGTTGTGGGGAATCAAGTTGAGTTCCTGTTTCTTGAGCATTTTCCATATTATTCTTAGTTTCTTATGTATTTGAGGAGGTATCAATGTTTGAGGTAGAAGACTGCCCTTCTTTTTGTGATTCAGTAGCATTGTCTGCTGTATTAGGAACATCTTCTGTTGTAGGTATTTCTTGAAGCAGAGGAGTAACCTTTGAAATAAGAGTAGGATCAATATCTTGACCCATTTCCATTTCCTTTTCTGAAACTGATGGAGTTGTAGTTGTAGGAAAACTTTGTTTCCAAGCAGAGTAAAGAGTGGAGTTTGATGCAGGTTGATACCTTTTATACAGATCTGCAAAAGGAAATTGTGATTCATCAAACAACACATGACGATTGATTAAAACTTTTCCTCTAGGTGGATAATAACATCAGTATCCTTTATACTTCTCATTATAACCCAAAAACACGCATATGAGAGACTTGAGATCCATTTTGTTTTTCATGTAAGGTCTAAGATATAGAAAACACTTGCACCCAAAGACTCTTAAGACTGTGTAAACTAGAGCTTTCCCATGTATCATTTCAAAAGGACTCTTATTGTTTGGCAATGTTGAAGACGACAACAAATTTATTAAGAAACTGGCAGTGAAGAAAGCTTCTACCCACATTAACTTAGGAACTTGGCTTTGAAACATCATTGTTAGACCAAGCTCAAATAGATGCACGTGATTTCTCTCAGCAATTCCATTCTGCTGAGGAGTATAGGGACAAGAGATGAGTTGCTTGATACCACAGCTACTTAGGTGAGACTGAAAGCTGTGATTCACAAACTCACCCCCACCATCACACTGAAACATTAATATCTTGGTCTGAAATTGGTTCTCAACAAGCTTTTGAAATATGATAAACAATGAGTGAAAGTCATATTTGGACTTGAGTGGGAAGAACCAAGAGAATTTGGAGAAGTTATCAATAAAAATCACATACTATTTGAATCCTTGTGGAGAAACAATTGATGCAGGAACCCATAGATCACAATAGATACGTTCTAGGGGTCTTGTTGCTACAAAATCAGATGAAGAAAAAGGTAATCTACTAGATTTCCCTATTTGACAAGCATAACATAACAAAAACCCTTTTTTATTCATTACTATAGAGTTGTTATTTACTAATTGTTGGAGAACTTCCTTGTGAGGGTCTCCTAATCTTTGGTGCCACACCTCAGCACTTGTGACTTGTTACCTACTAGAGTAATAAGCCTTAAACCTCTGGTTCTCCAGCAAGTAAAGATCATCATGCCTTTTGCCCTGAGTTATCAGCTGATTTGTCCATTTGTCCTTAACAGAAACAATATCAGAGTCGAAGATAAAGTAACAAGGATATTCAGAGGTTAACTTATATACATATAGGAGTGATTTGGTGATACTAGTACACATAAGAACATCATTTAGAGGTAATATACCTTGACCAGTCTGAATAGCTATTGAACCAACATGAGTGATTGGAAGATAGTCACCATTTCCAACCACAACAGAGTCATCTCCAATGTAAGGTTGAGATGCATTCAAGTGAGCAGAATTGTTAGTGATATGTGTAGTTGCACCTGTGTCTGGAAACCAATCATGTCCTGAGTTTTGCACTTGATATGAGATTCTCATGTATTTATTCGGATAATTGAAAGTTTTGATCAAAACGACTGTAACATTTGGCTGCAGAGTGGCCATATTTGCCACAGATCTTACAAGTTGTCCGTGAGTTGTTTGATTCTGGTCCAGAGGTGAACTGCTGGTGGAAACCTCTTCCTCTAGTAGAGTAAGAACCAGAGCCTCTTCTTGTGTTAAACACCAGATATGGAGAAGGTTCAGACTTTTTCTGATAGGCTTGCAGCTTGTCTTCAAAGCCAGTCAACTTGAACACTACATCTTCAAAGCAGGTATTTGGAACTGTATCTATGGATTTTTCAATGACCGTACAGATGGACTCATATTCTTTACCAAGACCCTTCAGAGCACCATAGATGACCTCCTGTTCAGTAATAGGAGATCCAATAAAGTCAAGTTGGTCACTAATAGTCTTGATTTCTCCAAGATATTCAGTCATGGTCTTCTGATTCACTAAAAGAAATATGCGTTTTCTTAGCGGTCGAAAAATGCTATCGTAGGATTGCATAGCGGATAATTAAACGCTCTGACAGCCCCCGTCATTATAGGTCTGACACTTTAGATAGCGGATTTAATGTATGCTATAATTATTAAAGTTACGATAGCGTAGTTGAAAATGCAATTGTTTATTTTTATAATAGCGCAATATATTTGTTATTACAAGTTTTTAATAATAGCTTTAGTTTTATATATTCAATAGTGTTGGATTTGTATTATAATTGGATTGCATCTATAGCATTTTGTTTTACAAAGATAGCAAATTATTTGTGCTATTATTGTGTTGTAATTACCCGACAATTAATATTGTTATTTTTTTTTTGCACTCGAGAATTATTATTATTATTTTTTCAGGTGTGCACCCTACAATTTATATTATTATAATTATACAATTGAATTTCTTTTGTAGC
>OVBE01007981.1:0-17783 GCA_900406425.1 Iberis pinnata
AATTAAACTTAAGTATTTGCTAGACTTAGGATTAGCAAATCCGTGTTTATCAAATTGTGAGATAGTATATCTCAATGAAGAGAAAGTGAAACTTAGCACCTTTGAAGTACACGCTGGAGAAGAAAACATATAGTACTTAGATAACGGTGCTAGTAACCACATGAATGGAAATCGATCTTACTTTTCAAGAATAAACGAGAAGGTTACATGAAATGTAAGAATCAGAGACGACTCTTGCATAGACATAAAGAAAAAAGGATCCATACTTTTCATAAGCAAGAAAATAAGAAAATACTAGCTGAAGTGTATTATATACTAGATCTAAAGAGCAATATCATAAGCTTAGGACAAGCTAGTGAAGCATGATGCGAAGTAAATATGAAAGAAGACTCTTTGGTGATTCATAATCATAAGGGAAACTTATTATTAAAGTAAACTAGGTCAAAAAATCGATTTTATAAGTTAAGATGGAGATAGAAGAAACAAAACGTGTGTTTCTGACGAAAATTGACGAGTAAACAAAGTGGGATGCAAGACTTGGACACATTGGAACTGAAACCATGAAAACAGTGATGAAAAGAAACCTAGTTATCAATTTACCAAATGTTTAAATATAAAAGAAAACTTGTGCATCATGTTTACTTGGGAAATAAGCAAGGGAATCGTTTCCTAAAACTACTTTTTCCGAGCTACACAAGTACTAGAGCTTATACATGGAGACCTTTGTGGTCCAATCTTACCACCTACAGCTGATCAAAAGAGATATGTCTTTGTATTAATAGATTATAAGTCAAGATACATGTGGATTATTCTATTAAAAGAAAAGAGTGATGCTCTTGAGAAGTTCAAAGTGTTTATGACACTGGTCGAGCATGAAACTGGAGCTAAGATCAAGATTTTCATAACTGATAGAGGTGGCGAATTTTTGTCTCAAGAATTCCAAAAATTCAGTGAGGAATATGATATTAGGAGACACTTAACCGCACCTTATACACTACAACAAAATGGGATAGTAGAAAGAAGAAACATGACATTAATGGAGATGACAAGAAGCATTCTGAAATACACGAATCTTCCAAACTACTTGTGGGGAGAATCTATAAGACATGCCATATATCTCTTAAACCAAGTTGAAACAATGACAATTAAGGGACAAATTCCATAAAAAAGTTTCAAGAACAAGACACCAAATATAAAACACACTCGTGTGTTTGGTTGCATTGGCTATGCCGAGATCGAATCCCCTCATCTAAAGAAATTAGATGATAGATCACGAGCACTAGTACACTTGAGAATTGAGCTAGGATCAAAAGCTTAACGATTATATGATCTGAAAATTTGAAAGATTGTAGTTAGTAGAGATGTATCGTTCGATGAAGAAAGAGGCTGGAATTAGAACAAGAAGAATGAAGAGTTTCAACAACCTCCAAACTCGAATCTCAAAACTCTTGAGTATAAAATAAAAGAAGAGGATACGTCGTCTAGAGAAGAAGACAAAGAAGATAGTAGTAAAGATGAAGATGCTTCGAACGAAGAGATACAATCTCGTGATGAAGAAATCGAAGCCTTAGAAGAATCACCACAGCAACCTCTTAGAAGATCCGAGAGACAAAGAAACATGCCCAAATACCTTGATGATAGGTGAGAGTGAAGGCATGCGTGTTCTTTCGTCCGTCGATGAGGAAACATGGATTTATAATGAAGCAAAGGAACTTGAAGCATGGAGAAAAGCATGTGATGAAGAGATAAGTTCAATAGAGAGGAAAAAACATGGATGTTGGTTGATCTTCTTAAAGGAGCTAAACGAATATGATTAAAGTAGGTATTCAAGATAAAAAAAACTCTGATGGAAGCATAAACAAGTATAAAGCAAGACTTGTAGCAAAAGGGTATGTTCAAAGACATGGTATAGATTTTGATGACGTGTTTGCTCTGGTAGCTCACATAGAAACAATTCGGACATTCATCACCTTAGCTACTTCAAACGGTTGGGAAGTACATCATCTTGATGTAAAAACAGTGTGTCTCCATAGAGAGTTAAAAGAAGAAGTCTTTGTGTTTCAACCTGAAGGATACCTAGTAGAAGAAAAATAAGATAAAGTATATAAACTACAAAAAGGCATTATATGGGTTAAGATAAACACCAAGGGCATGGAACAAAAAATTAAATAAAATTCTCTTGGACTTAAAATTCACAAGGTGCACCAAAGAAACTTCAATATATCGAAAGAAAGAAAATGATCAATTGTTACTTGTAGCTGTAAAAGTTGTGACATAACTTATGGGATTTTGAGAGCTTTAAGTTTTGAGTTATTTTCTTAAAGTTAATAACAAAAGTTATTTATTAAACCTAATCTCTAAAAATCGATCAAACCTAATTCAATTATATATTTTTTTAATATAAATCTTATTTCTTCTAGAATATTTACATGTTTTGAATATTGTAGATTTTATAGTGATGCATGGCGTAATGAAAACTCCACAAGAGTTGCTCCACATAAGGATGGAGATATCTCATTTGAGAGGAGAAAGTGCTTCAAAAGATTTTTTTCCAATGACGATGATCAACTTGGAGTTATGAATGAGTATGCATTGTTTTCTATGAAGAGCAGTCCATTTGAGGATTTATCATGCTTTTCAAAAATGTCGACCATGGAATCTATAAGTTGGTGGGCTACTTTTGGTGTTCAGACTCCTCTTCTTGATACCTTGGCACTTAAAGTGCTCGGACAACCTAGTTCTTCTTCGTGTGCAGAACATGATTGGAGTACTTACGCTTTCATTCACTCACTAAGAATGGATAACCTGAATACAAGTCATGCTCAAGACTTGGTGATTATCCAAACCTACGTCTTTTATCAAGAAATTTTGAACAATATCACAAAGAAAAGACAAAGATGTGGGATGTGGTGGTGATACCTTTGAATCTATGGATAATGTGAGTTCTTTGAACCTTACGAATTTTACACTGGATGAACCGAATTTGAAAGATGCTTTAGTGGTTGATTATTGATTTAACTTTTCCTTCTATCTTTGTTGAAATTTTAAACTTGAGTTTGTTTTTTTTCGAACTTGAATTGTAATACTTAAGTTTGAAGATTTTTTTATCTATTTACAACCTATGAATATTTTATTACGTTATTAATACTATGTCATCTCCATATCTACAATTTTTTTGTTTTGTTGTTTCCCGTCACTGTTCCAGTTTTCGTTCACATTTCCCGTCTTGGTGCAACATAGCACAAGAAAACCAAGCTCATATATAAAATCAAATCAGACCGAAAATCAAAGCCTATACCTTAGAACGAACAGGCCATGAATTCCAAAATCAAGATTAAATGAAGGAAGAAGAAAAGGTTGGTCAGATCTATTTTCACCGCTGGGGAGAATGAGAAGAACAAAGATGAATAAATTTAACGGAGAAGACAAGAGACAATACGCCATCAAAAGTGGTTTTGGTGCAGATCTAGACATTAGGTCACCGTCCCCAAGCATCCACACGATTTAGGAACACCTCATACTCTTCCGGCAATAGAACTCCTTCTGAGGAGCAGATGTGGCCGTGATTTGGAAATCTTAACTTCCCAATTTACACTATTTTAGTATAAATGATTTGGTAGATATTGTTTCTTTCATACAAAATAAAACACTTATATGTTAGATCTGTATATTATAGGTGTATTGGATATGAAAGTATAATTTATATTAAAATAAACAAATCACCACTATTCGAAAAGAATTTTAAATTTTTTATGTAATATAGTGTTATTCAAATAAAATTTTTTAATATGAACATAATCAGATATTATGATTTTAGGTGGGTTGAAATTTTTTTTTTTTTAATATAAATTACATGAAATGATTTTAGTTGAAATATACTGTTAATTATTTTTTTTGTTGTAAACTACTTTTATTGATCATCTAAAAAGGTTGTGAGTATATAGCTTTATTTCACATGTTTTCCTTGCTAGTAAAACAGTTTTTGTGTCCTGGTGATAAACAAGTTGGAAATATTTTTATACGGAAACTAGATTTGTAAACTCTGAAAATTCCAACATAAAAGTCGTGATTTTCAATGATTTTGAAGTTGTTTATCAAATCTACGATAAATATTGAATAGTATAAAATAATAACCATATCCGTGGAAATACTTTTTTCTCTCTCTATATCGTTTCCTCCCCTTCTCTCTTATTGTGTAAGCTTTTCAACTTTCTCGGTTCATTTTGACACTGACGCCCGGCTCCGTGCCGACGTCATGCTTGTGATTTTATGGCACATGTATATACGAAAGTCTATCATTTTTTCCTCTTTTGCTTTTTTGTTTCAGGTGTAGGTTCGTTCGGTTCAGTTGCTTCTCCTTCTTTGCTCGGCTCCAATATGCTTCAATCGAAGGACGAACATGAAGATCTGGTGCTTGCCTTGGCCTTTCCTTGGGTTTGGATCAGCGCATCTCCATCTGGACATAAGCTTTATGCAGATCTCTTTCATGATGGTGCGTTGTAGGTTTTAGGGCTTGCATGCAGGGTACAAGATTAAGGCTTGTTGGATTTGCTTTTGTCTGTATCTTGTTCGGAAACGTAACGGATCTACTCTCTGTGATGTTTCCATCTTATTTACCTCCGTTGCATCAAGGATATGGCGTCTGCTTGAGTCAATTAATCCTCTTCGTTGAAAAGAAGGATTTTGGCATCTCGGGTTTCTGGATGGATCTCACCTTCATCCCTTGACGGCTGCAAACCGTTCACTTTGTTGGTTTACTAATGTGGGCCTTCCTTTCCGATGGTGCTACTTTTTTGGATCGGGCTTGCAGTTGGGCTATAACCTATTTTGTTTAGTTTTTGTATGTTTTATTAAAATAATGTTTATCAACTTAGTTGTATTAGATTTTAGGATATTACTCTTCATGGTAGATCTTTTCCATCAAGCCATATCGGTAATTTACCGAAATCAAAAGCTATTAGGGTTATCTCTTTAAGGGATTTTATGTCCTCCATCTCAAGAGAATTAAAATTAGGTTGTGTTAGTTTTACTTAGATTACCCAAAATGGTCAGTTTTTTTCTTGTGGGATTTAGTTGTACCTTTAATAGGTTTTATTCTATAATTTAATGCAACATAAGTTAACAGAAAATGATAAATATTGAATAGTACCCTTGTGTGCTAAATATTTCATTGTCCACAAATATACAGTAAAATTTTGAATGGAATGGAGATAGTCATCTAAAATGTTATTTGTTTAATAATTTATTATTGAATTTCAATCTATTATATATATTTTTTTCCATCTGATTTTATTAAAACAGAACTTAAAACAACTTAGAGAGACATAAACTAAGCCCAAAAAGATTACGGGAGACAAAGCCGGCAGGAACAAACCTCCTCCGGAGCCAAAAGCCCAAAAAAGGGAAGCAAATTACAACCAAATATACTAAATAAAGCATAACCAAATGAAAGATACCACCTGAAAAGATAAGAACTCTAAAACTCAAACGATTTGGAACCGGTAAAATGACAATCCTTGATGACGATGACCGCAAAGACCTCCGATGATCCATTCTAACGGTAACCGAGATCCTCCTATGGTGAATCAGACTACCTCAAAAGAGAAGAAACCGCAGGCTAACAAACCGAAAGAATATAAAAGATGGATCATACCATCAACCTTCGGAAGCAGCTAGTCGCAAGAACCACGACCTATTAGAGCGCCAAGAAAGCCTACCAAAATAACAGTCCTCGAACTGGACTTCATAGTAGAGACAAGGAGCGACCATGGTCCTAACCAGTGAAGCAGTTCCCTAACCGAGAACCACAACGTACGAAACCGATAAGGAACAAAAGGAAAGACAAGAACCAGGAGAACCAACCATCGAGCCAAAAGAGAAATCACCTAACGAGTAGATACCAAACACCAGATAGCTTTACCTAGGCAGACAAAACCCAAGCAACCCGAGCAACTTTATCGACCTAACACAGCACTACCAACTACCACAAATCAACTGAAACAGGACCGGAGAAACATGCATATCTATTATGTATTTAAATAGAATTGGAAGTGTTTAAAAGTAAATATACAAATAACCAAATTCAAAAATTGATTGCGTTGTGTTATTTCAAAATCCAGTGATTTTAAAATCTACAGATTTTAAGTTTTTATGATTACGATATGTAAGTTTGAATGATTTATATTAGAATGATAAATTTAATGTTATTTGAACAATTATTTCAAAAAAAAATTATGAAATTTCAATAATTATTTTTAAAGTTTTCCAAATCTATTGTTATCAAAATATTTTAAATAGTAAATTGTTAGTGATTCTATAATAATTTAGTAGAATTTTTTTGAAATAACAATATAAATTTACTATCTCATTATTATAGGAGAGATTACATCACACAAACTTTTTTAATTATCTAAAAATTCAATAAAACACAAATTATTTCAAAACATGTGTTTAAAAACATTCCAAATACCAAAATCAATAACAACGGTCTTTAGATAATACTAATCCGTATTTTACAAAAATAAGCAAAGGCAAAAAAACAAAATATATATATATATATATATATATATATCCGTAAAACCAAGAAAACAAAATTTTCTAATAATATAATAATGACGAAATTACGGTTTCCTAGAAAGTTGAATAGGATATTAAAAGCATAACATTTCCCCAAGTGGTCTTACCAGTAGGAGAGAGAGAGAGAGAGAGAACACACCAACTGGAGCGATAAAGATGGGAGTGAGTGAGTGAACTTTCAAAAACAAAAAACTCGAAGAAATCAAAACAGACGCAAGAAAATAGGAGGGGATCATCTCCCTCTTCTTATCTACTTAGATTTTCTTCTTATTTTGCTTTTCTCATCTTTCTTCTCTACTTTTCTAACCCTAAAGTTCGTTTCTTTGGGAGAGACCCACCATGGATTCCGGCGATCCGACAACTTTGCTTTTAACCAAAATCAGTAGTTTAGAGCCAGCTTACGCTCCTAAGATCATCGGATATCTTCTCTTACACGATTTCGGTGAAGCTGACTTGATGAATCTGGCTCTTGGATCTGAATCAGTCTTACAGTCTGTTATTTTGACAGTGAAAACTCAGTTAGGACTTTTCTCGAACAACTCATCTTCCTCTTCTACTCCGCCGTCTCCTTCTCCGTTGAACCCTATTTTTCGACCACCTATTAACGGAAGAGGAGTCTCTCACTCTAATGGCTTTTCAGATTTCCGTAGAATCTCTCCATCTTCTCCTTCTCCTACCTCTCCATGGTCACACAACGGCCACATTTCACCCAAACACACTCCTCTCCTTTCGCTTGACGGTACCTCCACTGCTTCGATCTCGAAACCCTCAAGCTCTCACCAAACCGACGGAATTTCTGCTACAGATGATGTTGATGACGCTAATTCTACTGCTGATTTACTAGATGATAAGGAACTAAACGAATACCTCTCGTTTCTCGACGATTCTTGTCCTAAAACTGAAGATGTTGCAGATCCTATGATTAACTATGGCGATAACCATCTGCACAGGAGGAGTTTCTCAGCAGATGCGTCTTTTTTGTCTTCAGAAGATGGAATTGGTGTTGGATTTAAACCTTGTGTGTATTTTACTCGAGGTGTGTGCAAGAATGGAGACAGCTGCAAGTTTATCCATGGAGGATATACTGATAACGTTGATGGTAATGGCATTGTCTCTGAAAACTACGTTAGGCAGCGTGAGAAGATGATGAGAATGAAATTAGCTTATCAACAAGAGAGGCTAGCTTCTCAATTCATGGTTAGATCTCCTGATTTGCCATATGATAGGAGAATGAAATTTCTCTTAGAGCAACATGCTCATAGGTAAAGTGGTGAATCTATTCTAATTAGTTTGTTTCAAATTGGTCACTAAAGTTTTGTGCTTTTTTCGTTAAAACAGAGATGATGAAAGATATTGGAGCAGAGGCTTAGGGAGGCTTGAGAGGATGGAACTAATGGCAATGCAATTTGGTGATCAATCTAACTCAGCATCTAAACAGATTTACTTGACATTCCCAGCTGATAGTACGTTTAAGGATGAAGACGTTGCAGCTTATTTCAGGTACTTCTGGATCTGTCAAACAAGTATTATCAAGTGTTTTTTGGTTAAGTGATATTTGACAACTCAAATGGATTTGGCTTTTTTGAGAAAAAATATTACTGATTTCGTTTGTCTATGAAGTCTTTACGGAACAGTGCAAGATGTGAGGATACCTTATCAACAAAGTCGGATGTTTGGCTTTGTTTCATTTGCTCATCTTGAAACTGTAAAAGTTGTCCTAGCTAGAGGAAATCCTCATTTCATTTGCGACTCACGTGTTCTTGTCAAACCTTACAAAGAAAAAGGCAAAGTCTTGGACAAGTATGGTGCTCCCTTTCTCTTCTCTTGAATTTACCTTCTAGTCTTTCTTCTTTGAGTTTCAAATATGTTATTGTAAATGAAATGACAAACAGGAAGCAGCAGTATCTGCTACAACAGTATATTGAGCGAGAGAATTACTCACCATGTTCTAGTCCATCCGGGATTGATCCTAGAGAACAGTCTGCCTTCCACCTTGGTTTGTTACTTATAAATACCATCTCAGGTGTTAATTTCTGCATTTATCTGTTAACTAACTACATTTGTTTATATGTTGTAGGTTCGAAGATGTTCTATGAGAGGCGAGAGTTGATGAGAAGGAAAAAGGAGCAGGCTGATCTGCAGAGAGCTATTGAACTTGAAAGAAGACGCTTCATTAACTTGCAGCTTCCTGAGTTTCAGAATAGCGTAGTGCCAAATCATCACCGTAGTTTCTCTGTGGGGTCTCCTGGTTACTTTTCATCTGCTAGCTACCAAACCCCTGATTTTGAATCTGAAATAGCAGGTGCAGAAACTTTTCAAGGTTGGTGAAATGAATAAATTATCTTTGCTAATAAACTGTTATTGCAGTCTCATCAAACTTGTTGCTTTGTGTTGTGACTGTAGTTGAAGATACATCGGAGATGCATCCTCACTCAAATGATGTTAAAGAAGGGTCGAAGAACAACGAGAGTGAAATGCTTGAACCAGACACTGGAAACTCTATAGAGCTTGTTCTTCCTAGCAACCTCTTCCCTTCTACAAATGATTGCAAAATCGATGAGTCTGCTGAAACTAATGGAAATGAACATGAGCAACAGCTCCTACCAGTAAACTGATGCAGTAAGCTATTTCACCTCATACGACGCCAAGGGTTAGTGTACTCATTACCTCTTCCCTAATGTCCTTGCAAGTTATGTATAGATAACCAAAATGGTTATTTGGGATGCAGGCTTTTTTTCTGATGGATAAAGATGAGGCTATGGAAGGTGTATGTAATAAAGGTAAGCGATTCTTATAACGATGTTGGAGAAACATGAGTTCATTCAATAATGCTTAAATGCTAATGTTGATATTGTGGGTTTTGGATTTTGTTGCAGACAAAGTAAAGAAAGCATACACAAGGAAGTTAGGATGATGTATATCTATAGCTATAAGTTATATATAAATGGAAAACATAAAGAAGTTAGGAGAGATGGCTAAGTTTCCTTTCAGGTGGATACTACTATACTACTAACAAGCATATGCCTAAGATAATAATTTAAGAAAAACGAATCTATTATATCGAAACTTTTTTTATTTTCTGGTATATTTCTCTATGCTTTTAGACTTTTAGTATCGGTTGCTTTGTTTGTGTGGGTGATAAACCACATAGTCTCTCATGTAACATAAAAGGATAGAGAGTTCTTTAACTTTGATATTAAGCCGTTCTAAGTTCTACATGCCATCAAAATTTGCATCTAAATTAGTATAAGTTTAAGCTTAGAAGAATCTTATTTACTCCAGATTATTGTTTTGTCAATGATGTATTTATAAACACAAAATATAGAAACAAAACATGCAATTGACCATAATTCTAGAAACAAAGCTGGTGGTTAAAGATAAGCTTAGATTAGGGGTGGGCACTCGGGTACNCTTTTGTGGGGTTTCTTAAGAAAACTTTAATCATATTTTAGTAAATTAAGAAACTCTAGTTAATTTAATCATAAATGTCCTCCAATGGTAGAAACTCTATAGAGTTTCTTAATATTTTTCTTTTCTTAAGAAAGGATGAAACAAAAGAAAAATTAAAACCCCTAAAATCACACAACCAATAGCATACTGACACCTATGCGACCCTTAAGTGATCTTAAATCCCTTAAATAAGGATTGATCCTTCCTTAAAAACATGATTTTTAAATTTTTTAAATCATAATAAACCTAAGAAACTTTGTAAATCCTCCATTGAAGGTGCTCTAAGAACGTCTAATACAAAAATGATTCGAGAGAAAGCAACAACAGAGCTACAATAACATTTGAGAAAATTTTCCATAAAACTAGTAGGACCAAAGTTAGGTGAAAGAGACAACTATAAATCTATCAACGGTTTGCGAATTCATATTCTACTTCCGAAAATAAGTTGAAAAAACTACTCAATTGATAGACGACCAACCTGAATCTAATCTGAAATAAACATAGTTATGTGTAAAGTAAATTTAAGATGCTTTGAAAAAGTAATGTTTCTTTTTGTGTTTAGTTAGAAAGAGGCTGTGTTAGATTAAAACCTTGTACCAATTTATCCTGGTCCCGACATTTTTAACAAAGCATAAAGTTAATAATTTCTATTCAAATAAGAACAAGAATAGCTAAACAATTACATTATCTTGACACTAGATTGGTAAATGAAGTTTAAATGTATCACAATCTTATTGTTAGTACATTTTATTTAGTTGCTTTAAAAATGTTACCAACTAGTGATATTAAATTTAGAGCATCTCAATGGTTAAGCGTCAATGGAGGGTGCTTAACCATTTTTTCATTAAATTTAATGCTTAAGAAACTTTGTGTTAGAATAAAAGTTTTTTGACTTTTATTTTATAAATTATATTTTAATTCAAAAATTATATTTTAAATTATATTTTACATTTAGATTAAATAATTTCAGATTCTTAAATATTTTTATTTTTTTAAACATTAAATTTTACATATCACAAATATTTTACATATCACATTAAATTTGGGGTATTTTCCGGTTCCTTTAACATGGAATCGAACCGAATATTAGAAAAGTATCAATTGAATATTAGAATTTAGGATCTGAACAACCGGTTATTATCAGTTTTTTGGTTTTTAAAAAAAATAAAAAATAAACCGATTGGTTATTGAATCGAACCGAGAACCGAAATTGAAATTTTTTTTGTGTCGTCTACATAGGTCGGTTCGGTTCATAAAATCTTCGGTTCAGTTCGAAAAATCCGATTCGGTTTTCTTTCACAATCTTACAAAAAATTATGATCTATAAAAAAAACCAACAATCATCCGACACCTGGCAACAAGCACCAAGTGCTTAAAATGCTTGTCTAAAGATCAATGCTAAGTAATTAACCCTTTTTATTTTTTTAATCTTAAATATACTAAGCAACTCCCTAAACATCTCCAATGAAGGTGGTTAGTTTTCTCAAATTCAGACAACTTAGACAAAACTTATAAATTTTTTGAATCCATGATCCACCAATTTTGAAATTTGAAAGACAAAACTTATAAATTTTGAATAAGTATATATGCTTTCAATAATCGAATGGTTTAAGGTTAAGAAAATGTAAAACGTGGGACGGTTACATCAAACCAAACAATATCTTTTTTTATTATTCCATACAATCAAGAACAATTTTGAATTTTTCTTGATTTCCTTCTTCGTCTCCTCTTCTGATCGATCCATCTATTGAATGATTCAACATTTTCCATAACCCCATCTTCAATCTCTTCTTTCCGGATTATCTCCCATGTCGCTTGCAATTTTGGTATAGACCTGAGTTCTCTTTCCTTCAGGATTTTCATTTCTATCAAATTTGAATCTACAAAGCAATGAGCAACTTCGGCGACTTTAATCATGCCTTCTCTGGTGCTGGTCGAAGCAGTAATAACCCTTCTTCTGGTCTCTCTAAGCCAAGATTCTCTAAGGTTAGAAAGCAAGTCAAGCCTTACAACTTGAAGCCCTCAACGACTTCAGATTCCTTACCGGGTCAAGGTTTTAATCCGTTTCATTATTGCGGATCTTTTCCGATGTCTCCCGATCAACTACCTGGTGATATTGGATTTGGACTTAGAAGTAATGAGAGTTTCGTATTTGCATCAATTGATGGAGGATCGAGTAAAGGATTGAGTTTTGGTGATGAAGTTGGGAAAAGAGTTGTGGAGGAATTAGGGAAGATTGAAGGTGAAGATGGTTACAGTAAGATTTCAAGCTCTAATGAACGTTTGAATTCGAAGTTTCCTGAAGATATGCAGAATTTGAATATCAATGATTCTCATTCTAGTTTCGAATTAGATGCAAATGCGAAGAAAGATGTGGAAGATGAACTTCAAACTCTGTTGAGTAATAAACTAATGATTGAGGATAACTTGATCCAGGTAAGTATGGAGAAGCTTAAGATTGATCATGGTGTGACTTCTAATGTAAATACTCCTGAGTTTAATTTTTCGAGTAATCAAGAGAGTGGAGGGACAAATTTTATGGAGTTCAGGACCCCTAATTCGAAAGTAAAACCATTTACTAGCCTGGAACGGAAACTTGGGTTCAATGTGAAGAAGGATAATGTTGGTGCCACGAGATTGAGAAGAAAAGGGGATAAGCAGCCTGTGAAAGTGCAGTTAAATATTGGACATGAGTTTGCTGCTTTTCCACATGGAAGCAATGAGGCTCCTAAGTCTTATTCACCTATGGATATATCTCTATATGATGAGGTTGAAGATCGTAGAGACATTTCTGTTACATCAGATGAGGTTCTGAATCCTGAGATAAGCCATTTATCCTCTGATACACAGCTTGTTGCTGCGAATGATGCGTTTGATGCAGAGCTAGTTGCTGCAACTGAACGAATGGAAATAAACGAGGTAATGGTGTTAGTAACCTCCAAGCCAAGGAATTTAACACTGGGAAATGTTCTGATTATGAAGATTTTGTTGAGGATTCTGTATCTGGGGCTGAAACTGAAAGTTTTAAATCAGCTGCTGAAGAGATGGAAAGTAGTAGTACAGCTTCAGAAAGTGAGGTTACTTCAAGCTATAAATCTTGTAGGCAGGAAAATGATGATCATTTCCTTTCTAATTCAGATGCTGCTAGCTCTAGCTTTACCTTTTCTGCTTCATCGTTTTCGGGAGTGCACGGGCAACCATTGACTCCAAAGCATATCAACCGGAAGAAAAACTCAATTAAACTTGGGCAAGATCCATATATCTTAATTCCAAATGCAACACTTCCTCAAGGTCCATCTTTTATGTCTTCACAATATTCTCCGCGAACTGGTGGTCAGTCATACTTGTCAACTGGGAAACCCAGTGAAAGGGATATGCTTGCTCGTCTACAAAGGCATACTAATAATTCTGAGATGGAAAAATCACGAGATGAAAAAGATGTGTCTAATGCACTTCAAGAAGCATGTGAAAAGTGGCGATTAAGGTTGTTTACAAGTCAGCTATTTCCATGCCCATTTTACTCTTCTACTTTTGTTCCTGTAGTGTTCTGATTTTCCAGGAATGCATGTTTTCTAGAGGAAACAATGCTTACAAAAATGGAGATCTCCTCAGAGCTGAGGAATCTTATAGTCAAGGGGTTGATTCAGTGCCAAAAACTGAGACTTCCAGAAACTGTCTCAAGGCATTGATGCTTTGTTACAGCAACCATGCTACAACGCGCATGGCCCTTGGAAGAGTGAGGGAAGCAATAGCAGATTGTATGATGGCTTCTTCAATGGATTCCAACTTCCTAAAAGTTCAAGTCAGAGTTGGAAAGTAAAAATTCGATATTCCTTAAGACTTCTTATACTTTCTAAAGAGCCAATATGAACATATATTTGTGACTGTTAGTATTTGATATGAGAGCTTGAGCCGGGAAATGCATGTACATGATCTTTTCTCTGTTATGCTTCAAGCTCGAGCTGACCGGGTCACCTTGCTAGTCCATGCTCATCCTCAGCTAGCAATAAGAATTAATATCTTAATAGTTTTATTATGTCTTATTGGCTGATTGGCTTTTTTGTGTGGTAGATGTTATCTTTCACTTGGGGAGGTTGAAGATGCATCCAACTACTTCAAAAAATGCTTGCAATCTGGAAGTGACATTTGTGTGGACCACAAAATTATTGTAGAGGCTTCTGAAGGTCTACAAAAGGCATAAGTAGATTTTCTTCTAGTTTATGAATTATAGCACCATAATAACAGAACACTTATTACCTGAAGGACTTATTCCGTTAATTGGTTCCTCTTAACATTTATTAATTCTATTTCGGATCTAAATGGAACCATACTAATTGTATAGCTGATGTTTGTCACTGAGATGTGTGGCAAGAGAACTACTCGATGCCACGCTCTTTTGGTAGTTTCTTGTTATATGATAGAAAATTTCCATCCGCAGGTTAATCATTTCTACATATTCCTAAACAGAACACTGACAAATGCACGTGGTATTTTCCTCGTGCAGAGAGTTTCCGAATGCATGCATGAAGCTGGCTGTAGTTTGCTACTTCAAACATCAACTGATGTTAAAAAAGCTTTGGAAGTACTGGCAGAATCTCTGTTGATAAGTCCATACTCTGAAATGTTGCTCACTATGAAGGGGGAAGCGCTTTTGGTGGTATGATTCACTCATCTTCGAAGTGTCATTCAAAAGTGTTCTTTTTAAACCTTCAAATAATCAAAAACTTCATACAAGAACGAATTAAGATTCCTGGTTCCTTTTTATTTGGTGACAGCTTGAGAAGTATGAAGCAGTAATAAAGCTTTGTGAGGAGACAGTTGATTTGGCTGGAAAGAATTATCTTCCCATAGACGCTAATAAACTTTTGACTAACTCAGATTCTCATGACACTCCTAAGGACATAAAATTTAGAATTTGGCAGTGTCGTCTCATGCTTAAATCATATTTCCATATGGGAAAGCTTGAGGAGGCGATTGTTTCTTTAGAGAAGCAAGAACAGTTACTATCTACTACAAAAAGGTGAATCATATTTGCTACTTTTACGTGAATTTTTGACAGATGAGGTGAAAGCTGACAGGTCTGGTTTATATGTGTCACTCTAATACAGAGACGGAGACAAACCTCTTGAATCATTCATCCCATTGGCTGCTACTATACGCGAGCTCTTACGCCTTAAGGTATTTTTTACCTTTGCTACAGCTGTAGCTCTGAAACTGCAATTCCCTTTTAGAAGTCAACTTAACACTGTGTGGATTACACATTAATAGTGCATTTTATTCATCGTTGTACTGCTTTAATATTCCCATCAAATCATAGTCAGCAGGTAATGAAGCCTTTCAGTCTAGACGACACACTGAAGCAGTTGAACATTACAGTTTATTAGCAAAGATAATTTATTCATTTCACCAAGCCTTGTCTTGCAATGTGGAATTGCGTTCTTTTACAGTTGTCTGTTTCTGTAATCGTGCTGCTGCATATAAGGCTCTTGGTCAATTTTCTGATGCTATTTCAGACTGCAGTCTTGCTATTGCTCTTGACCAAAATTACTCAAAGGTTTCTTCCTAAACAAATATTGTTGTCTGTTTTATTTTGTTTCTGCTTTCCACAACATGTAGTTGGAACTTGGAAGGTCTTAACGTCTTAATGAGACACATGATTTGAATGTTAGGTAATAACTTCTGGTAGAAGTAAAATTAGTATTGGTCTAGCTGAGTATCAGTGTTTCATTCACGTTTCAAATCCATAAGTTAGATTATTTGCCTATGATCGTTGTCTGTATGGTTTTATGCTTAGAGAAAGATTTGGTAGCTATTGTCTTATGTGTTAAGGCTAGTTTTTGTTTCTGATTGTCTGAAAAGTATTTTCACTGTGTTTTGTTTATTTCTCAGGCTATTTCAAGACGGGCTATGTTGTTCGAGATGATTAGAGATTATGGACAGGCAGCCAGTGATATGCAGAGATATGTTAAAATTCTAACCAAGCAAGTGGAAGAGAAGACCTCTAGTATTCACACGAATTCGGCCAATGACATAAGACAAGCTCGTATACGACTTTCTAAACTGGAAGAGAAATCAAGGAAAGAAACTTCTTTAAATATGTACCTCGTATTGTAAGTAGATTATCCCTGTTAATTTGATTTTACTCAACCAATGTCTTTGTTCTGCTCTCTAGTTCTTATATAAGTTGAAACATCTCACTTTTTCCCAACTGGCAAGCCAAATTTTCATATTTTTCCATGAAATAGAAAAGATCTAGGTCTAGATTTTATGAATGAGTTGTTCCTTAGACATTCCGCTTTTCGGGTGATGGGAAACTTATGAGGAAGAACAGGGTGGTACTGAAATAAATTGTTGTGTGAAAGGCTGCTAATTAGAATGAGACCTTCTTTGTGGCAGGGGTGTTGTACCATCATGCTCGGCTTCAGATATCAGAAAGGCGTATAGGAAGGTTGCACTCAAACATCATCCTGACAAGGTATTTCATAGGCTGAAATTGTGGATTCATCTAAACAGATTTGAATGCGGAAAGCAGAGAGCTGCGGACTTTAACAAGTGCATAATTTTAAAGTTGTTGTTTTGACTGTTTTGAAGGCTGGTCAGTCTTTGACAAGAAACGAGACTAAAGATGAGAGGTTATGGAAGGAGATAGGCGAAGAAGTGCGGAGAGATACCGATAAATTATTTAAAATGATTGGAGAAGCGTATGATGTGCTTTCAGACCCTGCAAAGGTAAAACATCTGATGAGTATGACAATTATTTCTCTACTCTTGACTATAAAGTGTACCCCTAGCGACTTTCCTATGTTATAACTAACTTGTATGTTATGGTTTGCTTTTGCAGCGATCTCAGTATGATCTTGAAGAAGAGATGCATAATGCGCAAAAGAGACGTGATGGAAGCAGCACATCTGGAGCACATACAAATGTTAATTATCCATTCAATAGCAGTAGAAGAAACTGGAGAGAACCATGGAGTTCACCTAGACATCCATCATCTCCGAGTTGGTTTAAACCAAACCGATCAAACAGATATCCTTCATAAATGTACAATATTCTCAATGATATTCTCTTACCAAATTCATCACCAGAAAAAGATTTGAGGCCTCCTGCTAACAATCAGGCCATTAAGGGGGTGGATAATGTTATCAGATCCTCTGATTTATGGAGAACATATACATACATCACACGACAAATGTGAAAAGACTTAAGATGCAGAAACTCTGCTCAATTGAGGGAGAAACTGAGACTTCTCTCTTAGTTTATTACTCGTTTTGTTTGTCTAATACGTTGAAGAAACGTTGTACAGATCATAGGGAAAGTGATTGAAGCAGACTTTGCATAAAACATGTTTTGTATATTTTTTTGGCTTCACCAACTCTTTGGGGGTGTTCATTAAGGTGTTAAGAGAGACAATATGGTGTCTCTTTTGTTTGGAATTTGTTGTGTAACCCTTTTTATTGTAGATTCTTTCAATTCTTTGATTTCTGCAAACTAACAAATATTTTTGATGTGATTTTGTGTTGCGTATCTGATGAGGTTTTACCAAATTATTGGATTTAATGACTCTTTTATTGGAACTCATTTTTGACAAAGTGGTTTTTGGTCAAAATTGAAGTAAATTTGAATGAGAAATTAGACAGTTAAATGAGCTAAATTAGTTGAAAAGATTAGCTAGCTCAGCTAGGTGAGTAAGAGGACAACTCAACCAAGCTCAATGAGCTGAATGAGTACTAACCTAGCTGGGTGGACTGTTCAGC
>OVBE01007982.1:0-17782 GCA_900406425.1 Iberis pinnata
TGATTGTGATAACACAGTCTTAACGAATCTCTCCCATTTCAACGGACCTCTCTCAACGTCCAACATAAATGTATCATCATGACTATAAAAGTCTAGTGAATAATGTGATTTAAGTGCATGACTCAAAAGATGATTACGAGGTGTCTTACAGTGATTTATAGCAATCCCATCCATGTGAAGACATGAATCAAACTTAATTGAACAAAAAAAGTCATTCTTCTTAAGTTTCTGTTTCCGAGCTTTATGGTAACTTCTCTTGACCGAAATTTCTTTGTATATGAAAATTTGGTTAAACATTAGATTATCAGGACTCAATGTTTCAGAAGAAACTTTGCTCACAATGTGTTCGACGTTTTTCCCAAGTGGCAGAATCAGTTTTTCTTCTGCCATCGTTTCAACTCGATCTTCTTCCTCATCCAAAACAAGAGAAATTTTCAAAACTGGAGGATCTAGACGTTGAGGTGATGCTGGTGGTGGTAGTGGAGGTTGAGGTGATGCGGGTGGTGGTAGTGGAGGTTGAGATTGAATTGGTGCTATTGGAGCTGCTTCAGAGATGCTTTTGATCATCATTTCTGGAATCACTTCAACATCAAAATCAGAAGGTGAATCGTCATCAGACTCAACAATAAAAATCTTAAGCTCCTTGTGCTTCTTCAATTAATGACCAACGATATCAGGTTCTTCACAAAATGGACATAGTCCCTTCTCCATTCTGTTATATATCTCCTCACATGAGTATTTAAGTTTCATTTCAAACGACGCCATGAGTTTTGGTTCTGAAGCTCGTTGAGCTCTGATACCTATGTAACGGAAAACCGTAACTATAGATTCCGACTCAAGGACTCACCGTGAATCCGAAAAGAAGGATAAATCAGAGACACGAAGGTAGAAGGATTGATCCGAAGAACAATGATTTGGGATGGATGTGAAATAGATGATTCAGAGAATTTAGATTGAGAAGATAATTTGTTGTTATGATTGATTGATTTCTAGAAAAGGGCACAAAGCCTTACATATATAGTTAGATAAAAAGAAGAGTAAACCACAAATTACTAATTTGGACACAAATTAGAAATCTGATAATTGAACCGGGTTAGTGACCGGTTTACGCTGTCACATTCAACGATTTATGCAAGATGGAAGCCTGAATCAACCTCTCGTTCAGTCACCACCACACTCACCAACTTGAACCGCTTCATCATCGGAAACAAGCTATCAAACGCCTGCACATGTTTTTGAGGATTCATTGACTCCAGTAAACATATGCAAAGTTATGACTGTCTTCAAACGCAAAATCTACACCGCTCCTCTTATTGAAGAAATCACAGATGGGGAACCACTAGTCACGAATAAACCACAGGAAGATGAACAATCTCGACCAGAAGAAGATGAGGGTCGCACGACTGAAGCATTGGCTGTCATGGATCAGCCACCAGCGACTGTTCAGTTTCTTGTTCCAATTACAGGATAACAGGATCAGGTTTTTGAAAAGGTATCTCTGACAGGAGAAGATGAACAAACGATTGCAAGTGATCTGATTCTTGGGCTCGATCCTTCGATTGAAGCAACGCACAGTAATTATGTATCCGTTATGGTTTCTACAACATAAGTAGATGAAGTTCTTGTTTTGGAGGAGGTCCCACGGGCTGCACAACCAGTCGATTGCGCACGCGCATCTCGGTTCCGGAAACAAAAGCAAATCTCTGTGAAATCAGAGGTCGAGGTGAAGAAAATAAAAAAGAGCCCAAAACACCAACTTTTGACCATACCAGATTTGAAACTATGCTTGCGGCCCAATGGTATTATTTAGTTTCACAAAAAATTGTATAGAAAAAAACTGAGGTAGTGTTTAAGGCGGATAGTATGGTCAGGAAGATGATAAATGAGGCTGGTCTTATCACTATAGTTGTAAAGTTAGGATCCTATGCGGAGGAGATAATATGGGAGTTCTATGAGAACAGGATGCTGAAATTGTCAGCATTCCAATAAGAGGTTGGGAATATGAGTTTTTTGTTTCACATATCAACTCTCTGTTTGGACTTCTTGAAGCATATGATGTGCACAACTCAACATCTCGTTATATAGTTTCTATTTTTCTATTCCTTATTAGATTACATATAAGATTAGATAACTCCTGTATATATTGTAGATAACTCTCAAATATATTTAGATAATCTCCTAAGCTTATCTTATCTAAACTTAAATAGAAAAAAAAATTTTCACTCAAGATCTTAAGTTATCAATTAGGAGGTGATAAATGTTGTTTTCTCTTTAAAATCCAATAATGCGTTTAAGACTAGTGGTATGAGTGCTTGATTCTTTAAAAAAAATATGGGGTCAGTAGTTCTTTGTAATTGGTTTTTCCCTTAAGTATCGAAACTTCACCCACATATATATCCCTCGTTCCAAAGAAAGTCAAATCTTAGAAAGATGACTCAAACCCTTTCTGCATAGACCATTACCTGTTATTACAACAGTAATTTGTTACTGTGATGCAGCTTGGAAACAGGATCATCAAGCAGCGGGTTTCGCTCGTATTTTCTCTCAAACGAAACAAAGCTCATAGGAATTTTCTTCCTCGGCCTATTTCGTAGGATCCGCATTGATTGCGGCTGCGATATGCAGTTCAACAAGCATTAGAGAAAGGTTTCACTAGTGTTCTATTCAAATCAGACTCTGCTATGTTAATTAAAGCTCTAACCGACTATGGCCATTGCTCAGAACTCATGGGATAGTTGCATATATCAAGTCTAGTTCCATTCAATTGCCATATATTTCTTTTAATCTCGTAGCTATTCCCGTCGTTTAAACGAGAAAGCTTATTATCTTGCAAAAAGCTCTTTTCAAGCTTGTATCGAACAAAGTTTATCTGAATGCATTTCTGGTGCACAAAAAAAAAAACTTGCTTCATATTCTGGCGGTTTGCAATGAGGCATCTAGTCAATCAATAAACATGGAGAAGTCGGCTATAACCTTCGGTGCAAAAAGAACCTAAGGCTCTGTAGGTCTTTATCATGAGTTTGATTGACGTAGGATTGAAGGAGGTGTAAAGAATTATTTGGGTATCTCCGAATGCGTTAATGGTTCCGAAAATTCTAGCATTCATTCATGACATGCTAAAGAAAAGATTGACATGGTGGTTTGTAAGTTTGCTGTATCAGGTAGTTGAAAAAGTGTTGTTGGAGGATGTCGCCATTGCTATGCCCATTTTTGCAATCTCTTGTATTAAATTAACAAAAGACTCTGCCAAGAAAATATCTGCATGCATGTTCTGGTGAAACATTCAGGAAAGTTCATTGGGTAAACCGGAATCAAATGTGCCTTCCCAAAACTTTTGGTGGCTTAGATATTAGGGATAGTTTTTGCTTTAACGAAGCTCTATCAGCCAAGTAACGTCTCCTTAAATCCCCTCATGGTCTTTTGGCTAAAGTTCTTTGACGCTAATACTTTGAGGATGGAAAGGTTCTAAAGGCAAAAGTTGGTTGAAGAACATTTTATGGGTGGAAAAGCTTGATGTTTGGCAAGGAGTTGGTATTAAAATGGTTCAGAAAAGTGGTGGATAAAAGAACATTTTCTTTCTTTGGTTGGATAATTGGATTCTTCATGAGCTAGATAAGTTTTGAACATTAAATTCTGATAGTGTTTCTTCTTTTGATCTTGTTATCTTCATTGATTCTTAAATGCAAGAATCTCTATAAAGTCTCTAGTAAAAAATTCCTTAAAAGAAGAAACAATATCTTTTTACCTAGTTTAAAATTTTTACAATCATTTTAGGAGCACAAAAGGTAAGGACATGGTTTTGAGTTATTTACACGAAATGCCATTGATTTTTAGTGTGAATGAAAAAGTCAAAACGTGTCATTTTTTTTCCAAACTTTCAAAACGCGTGGATCCTTAGTTTGGGTCGGGTATGACCCGCCTCGAGATGCATGTTCAATCCTGAGAATGCGTTTTCTGCTTCTTTTTTTTCCCAGAAACGAGCGGACATGATACATATATATATATATATATATATATGTACTCGACTTCATAAAGAGCCAATGATTCTACATGGCATTAGTTGTTAGCGATTTTCTGAGTGAATGCATGGTTGGAGGTTCGATACACAGGGAATGTGTTAGTTGTTTTTTTCGAAAACGAAATATACATATAAATTTACCGTAATCGATTTGAAAGGTAGACAAAGAATCTAATGGGAGTTATGGTTGGCGAAATGGAGACACTAGTCAGGGGTTCGATACTCCTGGTTTTTTTTTGTTTTTTTTATCAACACAATTTTTTTTTTTTAACAATATTTATATGCATTTGATATTTGTGCTCATAACTTTATGAATATTTAATATTAATTTTAAGTTGTTGTATAATGAAAATATATTTAAATTATAACTAGTCGATGATCTGCGGGTATGCCGGGTAATTTATATCTTTTCAACAGTATAGATTTATTAATTATTTTGCTTTATAAATGTTTAAAAATCAGATGTTTTTTATTTCCCAATCGTATTTGATAACTAAAACAATATCATATATTTTACTTTCAGGTTTTTGTTTGTTTTAAGTTATAGTTTAATATATATATATATATATAGTTTAAATATTTATTTTGATTTCATTATATATATAGTTTAAATATTTATTTTTATTTCATTTTATTCAATGTATTATAATTAGTATACAATTTTTAATAGGAAATAATAAACTTTAAATAATAGTTTGTAGGAAAAATTATATCAAAGCCCAAAATTGTCCAAACTCAAATTTGGGTTTGACTTTTTAAAAATCCCTTACTTATTCTAATCTATTTTTGAAATTCAACATATAATCTTCTTAGTAAAAAATAATTGTCTCAACAATTCGAGACAAAATAATTATATTTAATAAAAATCAATTATATGATGCCCAACTTAAGCACAAACATAATAGTTCATACGAAACCAAATTGAGTGAAAACATAATCGACATACATTCTAGATATTTCTTCTTCTTTTTTTTTTGTAGCAAACTAACACAAATTTTTGCAAAAAAAAACAAATTTTTTTCTTTCTCTCTAGTTTTATAAATGCATCTATGCCGATTTGTAGAAACTTTTCATTGTTTCTTCATTTTAATCGGTGAAACCAATCTTCATCTCCTGAGATCTAACAAATAAGATAAAGGTAAGGTATACTCTAAACGATTTTTATTTTATTTTCCATACCGATTCGACAAAGATCTTATGTTTATGTCTATGCTAATATTTTTTCATGTGATGTTAATCTCCATGATCGGAGTTGGATCTACCATTTTGAAGAGTAAAAACGCTTAGACTCTAAATTAAGGTAAGATCTAAACTTCAATATTTATTTTGAAACTAAATAAAACTTAATGATTGTTAATTTCATCTTATTATTTTCTTGCATGTGATGTATACTTTTAAATGGTGATTTTAACCAACAAATAAGCAATGAACATCAAGGTATTCCATTTTAATACACCAATTGTGTTTCAATTACCCTTTTAATACACAAACTATCTGAATACCCAACTTAATACACCAGCTAAATTGTTTGCCCAATGTAATACACAAACTATCAATATCTACCCATTTTACACATGCTCGGTTACTTGCTGTTTAAGGCACCATTAACTTTTATTTTTTTTAATTAAAAACATATAAAAGTCCAAAAAACCCCCAAAAATTCCCAAAAATCCAAATAATTCAAAAAAAATTATGAAAATTGAGAAAAAAATTCGAAAATTTCCAAAATAAATCATGTAAACCAATAAAATATAGTAGTTGGAAAAAACATTTTTAAGTTTTTAAAAATGAACAAAAGCATAGAAAATTTTTTAAAAAATTGTAAAAATTTCATAAGGTTCTATATTTAAATAAACAGCTAATTAAGGATATAATTGACAATAGACTTCATTAGATTAGTACTTGAAAAAAGTTCAACATGCTCTACTTTTGAAAAAAACAAAAGATAATAACCAATAAGATAATATATAGTCTTTGAAATTTCTAAGATTTTCTAAAATTAATTAAGTAAATTTTAAAGAACCTTTTGAATTTTTCTTACAACTTTTTATACGTTTTTTGCTTACATTTTAAATTTTAAAATTTTTTTTTATAATTTTCTTGATTTACTTTTGAGTTTTTAGAATTTTTCTGAATTTTAATGATTTTTTTAAAATTTTATTCTGGATTTTTAATCAATTTTTAATATTTTTTAATTAAAAAACAAAAAAGTTAACGGTGCCTTAAACAGCAAGTAACCGAACCCGTGTAAAATGGGCAGATACTGATAGTTTGTTTATTAAACTGGCAAACAATTTAGTTGGGTATTCGAATAGTTCGTGCATTAAAAGGGTAATTGGAACACAATTGGTGTATTAAAATGGAATTTTCCCAATTATTTATCTTCATTTATAGATTCTATATACCGATCTACATTTATAAGTAATATTTTAGAATTAAAAAAATTATTTTTCTGCATATTGTATTTATTAGAAGTTATGAGCTTTTAAAAATCTTTTGAAGCAAATTTTAATATTTTTTCTCAGACGGATGTTCACGAAGTCATACTTGCTAAAATAATTCAGATAATAAATAATATTTACAAAATAATTCAGATAATAAATAATATTTACAAATATTCGTTCAAATATTTTTAAAACTAATTATTATATGACAATCTATTACATAATATATAGTATAATACAACAACACAAAACTTATTTACATCAAATAATACAACAACACAAAACTTATTTACACTATTAAATATCTATTTTTGTAGTTGTATTATATCTTTTAATTGTAGTTTAAACTATTTAATTTATGAATAAAAATAAATATATAATATTATACAAAAATATAATCTACTAAAACTAGAAATAAAGACTTCAAATGTAGAAATAGATTAAATAATTTAAACACTCTATTATATAAATTATAATTTTGATATTATGAATTAACATGTCGTATTATGAATCATAATGTTAATATTTAAATGATAAAAAATTAAAATATTAAAAAATGTCAGTTTTAATTACATGATTTTTTATTTTATAAAAACTTTTGATAATTCCTAATAAATTATAATACTGCCCAAGTCAATTGGACTAAGATCACATTATTATCGTTTAATAATATAGAAATTAAAAACGCAATTTAGGCCCATTTTAGAATTTATACATGTTCAAAAAAATTTTTATTAAAAGCCACTGATATTTTTCTAATTGATCTTTTCATAGTGAAATGGACATATCGCGTATCTATGGAGTTTCATAACCAATCCTGCCGAAATAATTGGAGAATGTTAGATACTACTTCATATATATGTTATAAAAAAACAAAGTTAAGAGACACTAACTTCTAACAACTTTTTAAACAAATAAATTAAGCTAATTAAACTAACCATAAAATGTAAGGAGGAAATGTTATTTGAAAAGAACATTAAAACTTTTAATTTGTGATTTGCTATGTTTATATACTTTAGAATAATTAACGACTAAGAAAAAGTTCATAATACTAAATATTCGAACAAAATATATATATATATATATATATATATATATATATATTTATAAAAGTATAAAACAATGAATGGATCCATCACAAATAATTTATTTGTCATATAACAATAAACCAAATATCTTACTAATTATTAAGTATATATTAATATTTATCAACACAATTTCATAGTTTAATTAATTAATTAATAATTAATAATAAATTATTTATAAAACTAAATATTCAAACACTATATATATTATTAAATTAAAAAATAATTAATGCATCCATCATAAATAATAGATTTGACATATAACAACAAACTAAATCTATACTTTAATTAAATAAATTAATATTTATCTAACCAATGTCATATAATTATTTGATTTGACATATAACAACAACCATCAAATGAAAAACTATCTTTATAAATACCCTTCTTATATCATAAACTAAAACCATCACAAAGTGCCACAAAAAAAATTAAAAACATAAAACATCCATCTTCTTCTCCTCATAAAGATTGAAAATGAAATCGGGTGAACCAAGTGAAACGATTACAACTAATGCACCAAGTTCACCAAATCCACCAAGTGAAGATCTAGATAATATAGCTATAAGAGTAGCCAAGTTGACAACCCAAATGAAATTCCAAGCGGCCATGCTAACCATGAAGTACCAATCAAAATGCAAAGAAGAACTCAACGAAACTAAAATAAAGGCGGGTAAGATAGATGCCGCGTTAAATATTTTTAAAAGAGTCAAAAACGAACCCAACTTTAATCTTGAAGAAGAAATTGATAACCTTCAACGTCAAAAATTACATGCAGACAATGTTGTTTTTTATAACTCTTTTGTGCTTGAAATCAATTTCAAACGTGACTTTGATATTGATTTCATGGATTAAAATATAGTTATGATGGTGTTTAGCTTTTGGAATTATTTTTTTGTATGGTAATATGATTTCGGATAGTTATTAATGCTAATAAATTATGGTGTCATTATCTATAAGACTATTAACTCATTCATATATTTTAAACAAAATTTTAGCAATCTAAATAATCATCACAAATTTAAATTAGCCACATATAACAATAAAATTTAAAATTGTAAAAATCTTAACTAATCCGTTATCATAATTTGTTTTTAATAAGATTTGTATTGATTTACTAATAGATATGTTTAGTTTACTAATTTGATTTTTTGTCACAGTTTGCTAATTTGATTATAATATACGTTTTTTATTTCTTTAAAGAGGTAATAAATAATAAAATCAAATTAGTAAACAAATTACATAACATCAACTTAACATGAGTTTTAACATGAACTCAAATAACTGGAACAACCTTATTAAAACATAAAGAAATACAAGAAAACATTAAGATAGATAAACGATAAAGGCTTTTAAGAAACTCAAAATGCATAAAGGCCACCACTAATTTGTTCCATAACCACATATATTTCATCTTCTTCATCCATCATCTTCTTCTGAACGTGTTATGCGCTTCCCATCGTAAAGGAAGCAGAGAGTGTTGTAGTCTCTGTTTTTCTTTTCACAACAAGCAGTCATTAGTTTATGAAAAGAAGTATTAACTCTTAATCGGAATTTCACTTTGTTTCCCTGTTTAACAAATTGCAAACAAAATTTGTGTATGAGAAAGATAAGAATAGTAATAAAAGAATGACATAGATTAAGTGAATATTATGTATAAATAGTTAAACAAGAAACATCTTGGTCCATAATCGTGAGAGTTATTCTCTCATTCGGTGTTGATACTGGAGATGGAAACCTCCTTGAAACACAAGAAGCTCTGGTTGAGGAAAAAGAACTCATGATATTTTTAATTGAATAAATTACAATTTCTCTCAAAATAACTCTTTAAGAAATGAATTCTTTATGAATGTAACACACACTTATTTATAGGAAAAACAAATGAAACAATATTAATTTGAATTTCAAAACATTGTAACTGTGCATGGTTCAAAACAATAGTATGAAAGTTATGATAATTTAATATGTGTCATAACTCTAAATTTAGAGTTCCAAGAAAGACATCATTTAATTCAAAAATATCTATACTATTTTAAATCAAAAATAATAATTTATCAAGTTTGTACAGATTTTTTAGTATAACAAAAGTAAAATCTTTGTGCTTATAAAATAATTTATAAAATTGATTCATAAAAATTTGGATTAAATGATATAGGTATATATTTAATTTCGTATAATATTGTATGTTATTTTTTTATTCGTTAAATGTATGTGTTTTACTAAAAAACGTTTATCATTTGTTTATGTCTAACTAATCCTTGGGTTGTGTGAGATTTATTACGTTTAATTAATCTTTATTTCATAACAATATAAAGCAATGTGAAATATATGTTTGAACTTTAATTTTTTTTAGTATACTTAGGAAAATTCATAACATATTTATATTGAATGAAACGATTATACTGAAAACTTTCATTAGGTAATCAAATATTGTGTAAATTTTTCTTTTTAAAATGTTCATATAGGTTTCAAAAATTAAAAATATAGAATTGAATAAAATAAACTCGAATAAATCTTCCAATCACTTATTCCAATAAGTTATCGTATTAACATGTTTTTTAAAAAGACGATAAATCGTTAGATAATAATAATATAAATTTTATATAATTTGTAAATAAAATAATCATAGAAGGTGATTTAAATTACCTTTCTCGTTCACATATATCTAGTAATTTAATCACCCTTCCAAATTCTGAAATATTTCTTTGTAAACTACATTGGTTGTCTTAGTTTGTGGTTTTCCATCCTTGTCTACAATCAGAATCTTCAAACCTTTCTTCGATGTTACCCTAGATAAGGGGACATATAATTTCCCATGAGAGAAGACAAGTCTAGGTAAAAAATACAACCTCTTTTAGGGATTTCCCTTGATTCTTGTTAATAGTCATTGCAAACGCAACAGTCAAAAGAAATTGTCTGCGACGCATCTTAAATGGAAATTTAAGATCAGTTGGTGTAATACTAACTTTAGGAATCAAAACACGATGCCCAATATTCTCTCCAGTGATAACCATAGCTTCTAAAATATGATTTGCCATATGAGTAATCAGTAGCCTAGTACCACTACATAAGCCTTCTTTAGGATCAATATTATGTAGTAACATGATCGGAGTACCTAGTTTCAAACGAAGCATATGCCGCATCAAACCCGGTAATATAATGCTATTTATTTATGTTGATTTTTATAAATAAATATTTATAAATATTTGAAATTCATATATCTAATACGAATTATAACCGTGATGAAAGTTAATGCCAATAAAAAATTTTGTTGGTCAAACTCGCGACTTCTATGTATTTACCAATAGACATAACTCTTATTACAATTTATATATCGATTAATATTAAATTCGGTTCTAATCCGAAAATGCAAGAAATCTTAATTAATTTAAATTATAATTTAAAATTCTGTAAATACAATTATTAAAAACCTTAAAAATATCCCCAACTCTTAAACTTTTGCCAGTTTAATACACGAATTTGTTTCGTTGCCATAATAATACTCAAACTTCTTTATGTTGCCAAATTAATACACAGATAATTCAAAATTGAAAATTTCTACTAATTTCGTTAATCGAGTTAACGGCTCGGTTAGTGAGCTAAACACGTGGGTTATTATTTTTTAATAATTCCCATTTTACCCCTTTCAACTTTTACGCAATATTTTGACCTAATTTCATTTTTACAATTTTACCTTACCATATTTTTTTACCCAAATCGATTTGGGGATTCTTAGAACCCTAACCCTATCTCTTGCGTGTCGGCTTGTAAGAATCATCTTAATCGCCGAATGACATTGATCGATTGGATCGATTTGGGAGTCGCGACTGGTCATAATAAGGTAGAACATCTCTTAAATCACTCGATTGAATCAATTTGGGGGATTCTTAGTGTGCGATTTTTTGTAACCCAAATCGAGTTCTACCATTTTCTATCCTTCTCTAATCTCTTTCACTAGTTATCCTGTAAAGATTTAAGCTGTTCTCGTGGTCAAAGTCGATCAGGGTTACAGATTTGGAGTGAAAGAATCGAGACACAAAATGAGGTAATTTGTTAGTGAATGATTTTCAGTGATTTTACCTCTTTGAAAACTCCAAAAATTTTTGGATTAGGGTTACAAAATTAGGATTACTGTTGTGATTAATTTTAGTGGATTCTATCTAACTCAAATTTATCTCTTGTTTTATTGTGATTTGGACTCTATTAAATTGAATGTACAATATGGTGGACATGTGGAGTGCAAAGAGGGGATGTTTGTGTATGTTGGTGGGAAGAAGAGGGATGTTGTAATTGATCCAGATTACATATATTAGGCAATGTTTGAGACTTTTTGTGAAGACAATGGTCGTGAAGGATTGGTAGAGGAGATTTGGTACAAGGTAACATGCGATGATATGGATGCCATCAAGCCTATAATAGAAGACAGAGATGAGGGGATTAGAGAGATTACTAAACAAGGTGCATTAAGAGGAGAAATGGACTTATTCATACAAAATGTTGTTCCTTCTCAACCGGCTCCATTATTGCTTATGAGTAGTCAAGATGGTGCAAATGCTGAAGAGAAAGGTTCTGGAGATGGATCATCAGATGATGAATTAGATGATGGTGTGAATGTTGCGAATGAAGTTGCAGATGAAGGAGAAGATGTAATATTAGAGGGAACTAGTGATCCACGATTTGATGATATACTCAATGAAGAAAATGTCCAAGAGGAAGCTGCCACTGAAGAAACCGTCCACAATGAAACTGTTAATAAAGGAAATGTCTACCAAGCAGAGGTTGTTAATGAAGAAAATGTAAACAGAGAAGATTAATGTGAGTTTGAGAGGAATTGTAAGGATGCAGAACATCCTGATCATGCTTATGATACTGATGAGGAATGGAAAAACTTTAACAGAGAAGAAACATTTTTTTCTAGAAAGCAATATGAGAAGCATAAGCCTCCATATATATGGTTGATGCAAACATTCAGAAGTGGAGAAGAGTTTAAAGAGAAGCTGCTGAGGTATGTGCTTAATACACAATATGATGTGAAGTTTTGTAGATGGCATTCAACAAAATTGGTAGTTGTATGTACGAATGAGAAGTGAAAATGGAAGATTTATTGCTCAGTTGAGAAATCAAAACGTAAGTGGATGGTGAAGACATTTTTCAATGAACATAATCATGTAAAGACTGGAAGAGCAAGGATGTTGAAACAAGGAACAGTAGCTGCACTTTTCAATGATGAAGCAAGAAGGAGGTCTGGTACTTTTCAAGGATGAAGCAAGAAAGAGGCATGGTATTAAATGGACTAACATTAAGGAAAAGATCATGATACATTATCATATTACAATGTCCAAGTGGATTTATAGGAAGGCTAGGAGAATTGCTTTCGATATGGTGATAGAGACTCAAAAGCAACAATTTGCAAATCTGTGGGATTATGAGGCAGAGTTAAGAAGGTCAAATCCAAATACGAACATAGAGACTGTCGCAGTTACGCGAGAGGATGGTAAGAAAGTGTTTGACAGATTTTATGTATGCTTTGAAGCATTAAGGGTCTCTTGGATTAGAAACTGTCATCACTTTATTGGAGTTGATGGTTCATTTATGAAATGGAAATTGCAAGGGGAGATACTTGCAGCTGTTGGTAGAGATGCAGAAGATAGGATTTACCCAATAGCTTGGGCAGTTGTTAGAGTGGAGGATAATGAGTCATGGGCTTGATTCATAAACAAGTTAAAATCTGATTTGGAGTTAGGCAGTGGGAGTGGATTCACGATAATTTCAGATAAGCAGAAGGGTTTGAAAAATGCAGTAGATGACTTGCTTCCAAATGTAGAACACATGAATTGTGCCAGACATGTTTCTGCGAATTGGAAGAAGTCATATGGGAAGTTTCAGTACAAGGAGTACTTTTGGGCAGTTGCATACAGTGACTCCATGGGTGAGTATGAGGTTAATATGAATGCTTTAAAAGAGTTTTCTAAATATGCATATGAGGATTTACTAAAGACATATCCGAAGACTTGGTGTAGAGCTTTCTTCACTGATAATGCTAAAAGTGAAGATGTGTGCAACTATCTTTCATAATCCTTCAATCGGACCATCAAAGAAGCAAGAAAAATGCCAATGATAAACATGTTAAAAGAGATTAGGAGATTACCATGAAGTGTATTTCATGAAGGTGTGAAATCACAAGGAAATGGGAATCACAGTTTCCATCTAAGATCATGGAAATTATGGAAGAAAACCGCAAGGCAAGCCTCTTTTGCACAATCATTAAAAGTAGTGAGACATTATATGAGGTGATTGAGCATGAACAGAGTTTTGAGGTGAATATATCTTATAGGCATTGCGCTTGCAACCAATGGAATGTCACATAAATACCATGTCGCCATGCGATTCATGTGTTGACTGACCTTAACCAAAACATAGCTAAGTAAGTATCTTACCAACTGATTTTGTTAAATGTCAAACATTGTGTTTGTCATTCTTTTTAACAATTTTTTCATGTGTTTTCAGCTATGTTGATAAGTGTTACTTGACCACATCATGGCAAGCTACCTATAAGGATAATATTAGGCCAGTTAATGGAGAAAGATTGTGGAAAAAGACTGGCAAGGAGCCGATTGAAGTGCCTGACAAAAGGAGAATGCCTGGTCGGTCAAATAAATATGCCAGGATAAAAGAGCCATATGAATCCTCATCTAATCCTACGAATGTGACAAGGGATGGAGGGATAGTTACGTGTGGTAACTGTCAACGAATTGGCCACAACAGGTTCACTTGTAGTAGAGCACAAGTTTCTCCTACTGTGTCTCAACGCAAAAGGGGCAGGCCAAGGAAAAACCCGGTAATATTTGTTTACGCTTGGGAATGATGGTTAAAATATGTCAATCGATTTAATAAATATACATGTTTGGTTGTTTTCTTTGTGTTAGGATGATCCGTGGAGTGTTCAAAATGCACCTAGGATAAGAAGGACTAGTCTAAACCAATACGCACCATCTGCTTCAGCTAATGAGGTACACCCGCCATCTTCAAGTGCACCTCATGCATCTACTACAAGGGTACATGGGCATGGGACATGACGAGGACTGAGGCGTGCTAGAGGTCGTGGTAGAGGACAAGAACCACCTATTCCCTTTGGATATGGCCGTTACATTTCACCATAGACAGGAAGAGTATTTGATGTTTGGGAACTAGTGTTGTGGACATAAATGGTCCTCCTCCAAGAGCACCTCCATCTCAAAACCAGTAGCGTAAGTATGATCTATGTTAAATGGTTGCTTGTAGGATAATCTTTTTCATTTTGAGGATGATCTTTTGTCACTTGTAGAATGATTTATGCTCATTTTGATCTAAGTAGTGTTGTTCTTTTGTCCTAATTCTTGATTGATATTAGTCATTACCAAAACAATAACATAGTTCTTAACTTAAAAACCGAGAAAACAGACATACAAAGTTACAAACACAATTACTCAATGACACAACCGATAACACAACAACACATGAGTCAATGACACAACCAAAACACAACATACCATAAGTCAATGACACTACTAAGAACACAACAAATCTGTTTTTCCCCATTGTCAATATCATTGCCGTAACAACAATGAAACCACCCCATGATATCACAATGAATTGGCGCAAAATTTTCTCTCTTTCCTTAGAATGTCATTGCTTCATTCTCAAATTTTATCTTTTCTTGCTCTGTGTTTAGATTAGATGTACCTATTTCACACCTTCCTTGATGACTCATAGCCCGAATTGTCTCTTTAAGTGACTTGATTTCTGTCTTCTTCTCATTAATTAAATCTCTCGCCTCCACCAAACTCACCTTCTGCCAAGCATTCTTTTTTTCTTCATAAGCCCAGTTGAAGAAGCCATGAACAACACATCGATAAAATCTATGACCCGAATTCTCGTCAGTCCATGATTTCAAGACCATAGTCGGCTTGCTACAATGACATAAAGGACTCGATTTCACCTCACCATGACTGCAGCAGCTTGAGTTTGCGTCAGATCTCTGGCTTCCTTCCATCTTCAACATTAAAGATCGAGTCTGTAAAAAAAAAAATAGAACTTCTCTTCTCTGTTAATGGCTAACCTAAATAAAAAGAAAAACGAAGAGGGTAAAACAGAATATTAAAAATTAATTAACCCACGTGTTTAGCTCACTAACAGAGTCGTTAACCTGATTAACAGAATTAGTAGAAACTTTCAATTTTGAATTATCTGTGTATTAATTTGGAAACGTATAGAAGTTTGGGTATTATTATGGCAACGAAACAATTTCGTGTATTAAACAGGCAAAAATTTAAGAGTTGGGGTATTTTAAAGGTTTTTTCCCTTATTTTTACTATTAATAATGTAAAAAGATGTGATGTTTTTTATCGTAATTTAAAATTTAAAATTTTTTGTATATCTATACTATTAAAGGGAGAGCACATTTTTGAGAGTGGACAGAATAAAGTTAATATTTACTAAGAATGCCATTGGTTTTTAGTTTAGTTCGAAATTTTTTTTTTTAAAAACGAGAGGGTATTTTGGAAAATCACACTATGAAGGTGCGCGGATCTAGCACGGGCGCGGGTTGACCCAGTTTTTTTTTTAAAAAAAAATCGAGCTGTCTCAGGTTCGATTCCCGGGATTACAATTTTAATAGTTTTTGTTTTTTTTTTAATTTCGGTTACATTAAAGGATATTTACATATTTGTTAGGTAATTTAGATATTATTGTTAGCTTTGTTCAGAAACTATCATTTAATTATAGTTTATATTCGAAAAGAAATATTACTAGAATAAAATCTTTCATTATCTTTAAATTCAGTTACCTAAATATCTAAAATTCTAATTCAATTATATTTAATATTTAATATTCTAATTTTTAAAGAAGATTTTGTTAAGAATAACGATTCGTTAGAAAAACTAGGATCCCACATCGAAAATTGAATGAAGTCACATCCGTTTCCAGTTCCTATATATATGAGTTTTAGGATTAGTTTCAATCTCATACCAATTTTGGTGCAGTAAGTGCAGGAAACCGATTTACTCGTTATCCAAACACAAATAATATTCAGTTAAATTCAATTTTATTGAAAATCGAATTTATAAACTGAATGTGGTAAATATTATTTTCCTTAATANAAAGTGATCCAATATTTTATTTAATTCGGGTTAGTTCATGAAAGTGCTAAAAATTATTTCAATACTTTTATATCAGTTTAAACATTGATATAAACAATTTACATAATACGTAAAAAAATCAATAAAAACATTTTTATTTCGTAATATATTCACGGATTTATATCAGTCAGATATAATTAAAAAAAATTCGAGCTATCTCATGTTCGATTCCTGGGATTACAATTTTAATAGTTTGTGTTTTTGTTAATTTTCGGTTACATTAAAGGATATTTACATATTTGTTAGGTAGTTTAGATATTATTGTTAGTTTTGTTTAGAAACCATCATTTAATTATAGTTTATATTCGAAAAGAAATATTACAAAAATAAAATCTTTCTTTATCTTTAAATTCAATTACCTAAATATCTAAAATTCTAATTCAATTATATTTAATATTTAATATTCTAATTTTTAAAGAAGATTTTGTTAAGAATAAAAATTTCGTTAGAAAAACTAGGATCCCACATCGAATATTGAATGAAGTCACCTCCCTTTCCAGTTCCTATATATATGAGTTTTAGGATTAGTTTCAATCTCACACCAATTTTGGTGCAGTAAGTGCAGGAAACCGATTTACTCGAGATCCAAACACAAATAATATTCAGTTAAATTCGATTTTATTGAAAATCGAATTTATAAACTGAATGTGGTAAATATTATTTTCCTTAATAGTTTAAGTGTCTGATTTAATCAGCATCTAAATAGTCAAAAATATATTCGGTTTAATTTGTTTATATTAAAAACGAATTAAAAGTTGAAAAGTGATAAATATTTTTTGGTTTCAAGAAAGTGATCCAATATTTTATTTAATTCGGGTTAGTTCATGAAAGTGCTAAAAATTATTTAAATACTTATTATATCAATTTAAACATTGATATAAACATCTTACATAATACGTAAAAAAAATCAATAAAATTTTTTTTATTTCGTAATATATTGACGGGTTTATATCAGTCAGATATAATTAAAACCATTTCGAGCTATCTTAGGTTCGATTTCCAGGATTACAATTTTAATAGTTTGTGTTTTTGTTAATTTTCGGTTACATTAAAGAATAT
>OVBE01007983.1:0-17780 GCA_900406425.1 Iberis pinnata
AATGTCATCAATGTAGATCAAAGCCGTATGTAGAAGTGGCTTAAATATTCGTAACATGGCCTGTTGAAATACTGAAGGTGCCGTCTTTAGACCAAACGGTAGAACATTCCACTAGAGATGACGATTTGGTAGACAAAATGTTGTTTTGTACCTTTCTTCTGGATGCACACCTAGTTTCCAAAATATGGATTTTAAATCGAATTTTGATAATATTGTTGCTCCTTGAAGATGTTAAAGAAGTGCCCTTTTATTTGGTAAAGGAAACTTACCATCTTGTAAGTATTGATTAAGAGGCTTATAATCAATAACCAATTTGAGTTTTCCTCTTGCTTGTTCAACACGATTGTTGACACGAAATTCTTTACACGCCTATGGGGAATTTGTTGATGAGACAACTCCTTGTTTTACCAACTGATCACATTCGTCGTTAGCTTGTTGCAACAGAGTGGGTGGCATTCCTTCATGGCTTGCCTTTGTAGGAGTCGTGGCAACATTTTATTTAACTGGTAATGACACGAAGAACTCTGAATTTAGCCATAGTGTATTTTTACACTTTTGAAGGAACTTTGTATGAGAATCGGCACATGAAGAAAACGTTATTTCTTCTTTTATTTTATCAAAGTTGGGAGCTGTATTTCCTTTGATTGAAAATAATCTTAGAATTGGCGTGAAAGTTTTGAATAATGTCTTCCATTTCATTCCTCTTAGTTCTATAGAGATATCGAACCTTTTCTTCAATGCATAGTAAAAATCCCATCCTAACACCAAATCTTTTCATGGTGCTGATGAACCAACAACTTCGGTTGTAATTTGACATCCTAGGAAGAGCTCAATAGTTATTGGTTTTGACTTGATTTTTATCGTTAACGAACCAGAATTAGCAACTAGAAACTCTTGCTAGTGTGGCAACCACAAGGAAGTTGAGAGGATCTTTGGATTCTTGATTGTCGTATGAGCTCTAGTATCTATAAATGCAACTTCATGAACCGGATATTCTTTACATGCGGGATCCAAGATTGTTACCCGTAAATGTGCTGTTTATATCTCATCTTTTTGTGGCCTTTGAGTAATTTTGAAACAACAATCATCTTCTTCTTCAGTAGATGATTTAGAAGATTCATCATAGTCTAAGTAACCACATATTGCATTCTTGTCGTCACTATCATATGATAGAACATATTCGAGATCATGGTTGTCTAAATCAATATCCGGCGAGATATTAGATATCGAGTTAATGAGATACTGCTTCTTGTTTGAAGATATGTTAGGAATTGTTTTTGCAAAATGCCCTTCTTTGCGACATAGAAAGCATTTAGTTGCCTTTATGAATCCTCTTTTCCTTCGGAAGAATCGTTTGTGCCTACGTTTGTTGAAATTTCTCCTGAATGACCTTCTAAAATTTTGAGGTCATCTTTTTGCATCACATGACCAGTTCTTTTTGGACTTGGAACTCTTGATCGATAGGTCTGGTCTAGCACATACTTTGGATAGGTGTACTGATTTATTCATAAACTCCATCCAAAATTCCTTTTGCTTGCAGAGTTTGTCAAGTGTTCTGAACATGTACTGTTGTATTTGTCCTATCGAAATCTCTTCAATAGTCAGGCCTTGATCTCTTATGTAAAGCTTAGTTTGCTGACTAAGATAGTCATCAATGGAAGAGAGATACACTTTCTTCAAACTCGGATTGTTCAAACCATTAAGCGCATAACACCTTCTTGTTTGATGTTCGAAGTGTTTTGCCAAATCTTTTTTCTTCAATGAGCAACACTTTTTTGTAAAGAATTCTTCTTGTAATTGTTCTTTCAAATGTGTTGGCGTACCAATGAATTCTCTATGTATTTCTCCTAGTAGCAAAGGTATTGTTGTTTGATAAACCTGTTACTTTCTATATTCACCAAGCGAGTTCCACCATTCCTTCAAGGCTCCTGAGAGTCTTGCTGTAAATTTTTGTATTACTAACTCCACTAGAGACGAAATTGCTTCAGAATTCATCCATGTGTGGAATTCGTCAAGTCAATCATTCAATTTTTCGAATGGAATATCGTCAAATGTAAACACCATTCCTTTGGATGGGAAAGTCCTTGAAATATCTTGGTGCGTAGGAGATATAAATTTCATTTCTTCATTGCTTGAGAAAACTTCATCAAAGTCTGGTCGATCTTTCACCTATTGCAAATTGATTTGGCAATGACTCATCATCGGATCCGAACTCGTAGTTGCTAGAACTTGATTCCAAGAAATGTTTTATTATAGCTATCGGTTGTGATGAAGATGCTTGAGTGTTTTGGAGCTCTGGTTCTTTTGGCAAAGCATTTGAGCTTTCTCTGAGTGTACTGAGCAGCTTTGTCAATGAAAATTCAATTATTCCAATATCTTTTCCTTTTTCTTTTTTCTTTTTGTCTTCTAATGATTCATGACTAGAAGATGAAGTAATCCTCCTTTTTTGTTATCTAATGTTAGCAGGAATATCTCAGGATATTCTCTTTGATATTTTATTAAGTCATATTTGGAATGTATATATTTAGCATACCTTAGTTTTGTAATTAGCCTAGCATATAAAAACCTATGTAACGATCATTTTGTGATTAACAAGAAAACTCTCTTGAAAACCCTATTTGGTCATGGTATCAGAGCCAAGAGGCTGATATTTATGATTTGAAAGATGACTGAAGGGAAAAAGAATATGACGGCAATCTATCAGTTGGCAACCAACGAAAACCCTGGAGCGATTATCGCGCATGTGCAGTTCAATGGAGACAATTTCGATGAATGGGCTCAAGCAATTCGAATGACATTGCGAGTCAAGAAGAAATATGGTTTTGTCGATGGATCTGTGACAAAACCTGATGAAAAAGATTCCGAGTATGAAGATTGGGCTTCGGAAAGTTCGATGGTGGCTCTTTGGATCCTTAACACGGTGGAACCAATAATAAGAAGAACTATGGCCAATAAGAACGACCCAAAGGAGCTATGGAAGGAGATAAAGGATCAATTCTCTGAAGGTATTGGTCCGAGAATTCAGGAAATCAAATTTGAACTTGCTAATCTCCGACAAGGGGGTTTAAGCGTGATTGATTATTACAGAAAGCTGCAAATTTTATGGGACGACTTGATAAACTATGAGCAGGTTGTAACGTGCAAGTGTGGGAAGTGCACTTGCAATCTCGTTATGGAGGTAGAAAAGAAGAGAACAGATGACAAAATTCATCAATTCCTCTTGGGTTTAGATGAATCGGTGTATGGAACTATTTGGAGTTCAATTATAAGCGTGGATCTTCTGCCAAACATGAACCAAGTGTACGCAAAGGTGAAGTCTGTGGAGAGAATTCAGACTGTGATTAGAGGAAGAGAGCAGCAAAATGCTCAAATGGCATTCACCACAACAAAAAGTGGAAACATGTCCATTCATGGAGAAGATAAAAGAAAATTATTTTTCTCTTAAGTGTAAGAAGGCATGACACAAAATCGAGACTTGCTTTCAAACCATTGGTTACCCATCGTGGTGAGCAGAGAAAACTCGTTAAGGTGGACAAGGAGGTGGAAGCGGAGCAATTCATGGTAGAGGAAGTGTGTTACGCGCGAATTCAGTTGTGACACACGGAGATACTAATGCAAGTGTGGAAGCTGACAGACAAGGTTTTACTGGTTTGACAAATGATCAGTGGAGCAAATTGATCAAAATCATTGATGATCAGAAAAAAGTGCAGGCTCTCGGTTAAGTGGTAAGAATGAATATTGTGATTGGGTGCCTCATTTAGGGGCAACTAATCATATGACAGGTTCACACGATTTTTTGACTAACCTGAAATATATCTTTCCTTGTTCTATCGGATTACCGAATGGTCAACAAACATTAATGTGAGAGAAGGGAACAGTGGTTTTTGATAAGGATTTTAGTTTAAAGAATCTTCTGTTGGTTCCTGATTTGAAGTGCAATTTGATTTTAGTGTCACAACTTATTGCCGATTCATATTGTGTTATGCAGATTGCTAACAAAGGTTGTGTGGTTCAGGACCAAATAAAACGAAGAATCTGACTAGAGTGGGTGAACTTAGAGATGGGCTGTATTTCTTTAGAAGAATACAACTTTTGTTGCGTTACACACAAATAAAGATGAGGCTGAGGAGTTGTGGCATCAACGTCTTGGACATCCATCAAACACAGTTTTTGATTTGATTCCTGTTGTTAGTCGTAGAAGTGCTGATTTTTCATCTTGTGGGACTTTCTTGAAAGCTAAACAATGTCGTGAGGTTTTTCACTCAAGTGATAATAACATTAATGGTATTTTTGATTTGATTCATTGCGATTGGTGGGGGCCTTATCGCACACCGACTTTGTGCAACTCATATTATTTTCTGACAATCGTTGATGATTATTCAAGAGGTTTTTGGTTTTATTTGCTCAATGATAAATCACAGACCGGAAAGACATTAAAGAACTTCATGGAAATGGTATTCAAACAATTCGATAAACATGTTAAGATAATTTGAAGTGACAACGGGACTGAATTTACCTATTCAGCTTCAGAGTTTCATGAAAAAGAAATTGTGCATCAGACTTCGTGTGTGGGTACTCCGCAACAAAATGGTAGAGTTGAGAGGAAACATCGCCATATCTTAAATGTTACAAGGGCGCTTCTGGTTCATTTTTCTTTGTCGGTAAAGTTTTGGGAGAAAGTATTCTTACTGCTGCATTTCTGATCAATAGAACACCTTCTACTGTTCTTAAAGGAAAAACACCCTACGAGATGATTCATGGACGTCCTCCAGCATATGATAATCTTCGAGTGTTTAGGTGTCTTGCTTTTGCTCATAAGCAGCAACGAAACAGTAATAAGTTTGACGCCAGAAGCAGAAAGTGTATCATGCTTGGATATCCCTTTGGCAAGAAACGATGGAACATGTATGACTTAGAGACTGGGGAATGTTTCGTCTCTAGAGATGTGGTCTTTGTGGAGAATGTCTTTCCACTTAACAATGAACCTGATATCACCTTTGATTCATCAGTGACATGAGTTGCTGAATTTTTTTCTGATATGGATGTGATTTCTGATAATGCAGATTTGGAACCTGCTGGAACAAATGTGAACGTGTGTCAGACACCAACTACAGGTGTTTCTGAGTCTTCTGTTAGAACAGGTTCTCGTGTGTGTCAACCACTGCCTGTAGATGTCTCTGCTTCTGTTGAGATAGATCCGCCCATATGTTAGGCATCAGTTGCAGACGATTCTGAATATGATGCAACACACCGAAATGTGTGTGACACACCAACAGAGACTCATGAACTTGGCAAGGGAAAACGACAGAAGGTGATACCTGCCAAGCTGAAAGACTTTTTCATCAATGCAATCACATCCAGTGGTGTTTCTGGTGATGTTGGTGATACAAATTCTTGTTATTATCCCATATTTACATATCTTGAAAGTGCCTCGTTTTCACCCAAATATCGTGCTTTTTGCTGTTATTATTGCTGTCATATAACCTATTTTCTTTCGTGATGCCACTACAGAAAAAGTGTGGTGTGATGCAATGCAAATGGAAATTGGTGCACTTGAAGAGAATCATACTTGGGATTTGAAAGAGTTACCTCCGAATAAGAAAGCAATCGGGTGTACAAAATCAAGTTTCATGCTAATGGTGAAGTGGAACGTTACAAAGCTCGGTTGATTATTCTCAGAAACAATTAAAACGAAGGCACTGATTACTCCGAGATGTTTGCTCCAGTAGTCAAAATGACTGCAGTCCGTACGTTCTTGGAAATTGCTTCTGCAAAGCATTGGGAATTGAATCAGATGGATGTGCATAATGCATTTCTCCATGGCGACTTACCTGAAGAAGTGTACATGAAACCGCCTCCTGGTTTTCGTCCAGAGAATCCTAATTTGGTTTGTCGATTGCACAAATCCCTTTTACGGATTGAAGCAGGCTCTACGATGTTGGTTTTGAGAAATTACGTGGCGCTTTACTTGAGTATGGATTCTCCCAAGCTTACTCTGATTATTCTCTGTTTTTTCTTCATAAGAATGGGACTGAAGTTTATGTCCTGGTTTACGTTGATGATCTAATTATTGGTGGGAATGATTCATAAGGTATTGCACAATTTAAATCATACTTAAGCAAGTGTTTTCGTATGAAGGATCTTGGAAGTTTGAAATATTTTTTGGGCATTGAAGTGGCAAGAAAACCCGATGGGATATTCTTATGTCAATGGAAGTATGCCTTGGATATAGTGAGTGAAGCTGGCCTTCTAGGATCAAAACTTGTTGGATTTCCAATGGTGCAATAACATGGACTTGTTGTATCGGACAGTCCGTTGTTGGGAAATCCCGAGCGATATCGTCTTCTTGTTGGTCGACTGATTTATCTTGCTGCCACACGTCCAGATCTGACATACGCAGTTCATATTTTATCCCAATTTATCCATCATCCTCGTCAAGATCACTTGGATGCTCTGAAGCGTGTCATTCGATACCTCAAAGGCATTCCGGGACAGGGTATTTTCTGAAATCTGATTGTGATTTGAAATTACAGGGCCGGTGTGATGCTGATTGGGCGGGTTGTCAACTCACACGTCGATCATTGAGCGGTTGGTTTATGACTCTGGGAAACTCTCCTATTGCATGGAAAACCAAAAAGCAAGATGTGGTTTCTCGGTCTTTGGCGGAAGCTGAGTATCATTGTATGGCATTGGCGGTTTTTGAAATGAAATGGCTGCACAGAATTTTGTTGGAGTTGGGTGTCACACACACTGCACCAATGGACTTACATTGTGATAATCAAGCGGCTTTACACATTGCTGCGAATCCGGTCTTCCATGAATGGACAAAACATGTTGAACTTGATTGTCATGGTGTGCGTGACGCAATTACTGATGGTTTGATAGCTACAAGAAAAGTTCACACAAGCGATCAAGTGGCAGACATCTTTACAAAAGCGTTGGGATGTCGTGAGTTTGAGCAGAGTCGAGACAAGCTGGGCATTTACAATCCCCATGCTCCAGCTTGAGAGGGGGGTGTTAGTAGGAATATCTCAGGATATTCTCTTTGATATTTTTTAAGTCATATTTGGAATGTATATATTTAGCATACCTTAGTTATGTAATTAGCAGGGGTGGTCATGAGCTAAAACTTGTAAAGCAAGCGCTTTAGGCACCAAAATTTATATGCATGTTAGGGCACCAAATTTATTAGAAACACTTTGATATCGTAGTTGAGTACATCGAATTTAGGGCATCAAATTTTAACTACGCTTTGAACACTATTTAGATCCGGACAAGAAATGGTAATTAGCCTAGCATATAAAAACCTATGTAATGATCATTTTGTGATTAATAAGAAAACTCTCTTGAAAACTACAAGAAATAATACACATTTCCGACCATATTTCCGACTAAAGATGTGGTTGAAATTTTTTCTGAGGATATTCCGACCAATTTCTGACTAATTGTCCAATTAGTCATAAATTGGTCGGAAGTTTTTGATAAACTATATTAGTCGGTAATTAGTCGGAAATTTTCCTACTAATTTCTGACTAATCCAAAAACTAGTCGGAATTTGGTCGGATCTTTTTTAAAAAAATTCTTTTTTCATTGTTAAAAAATTTTAGTTTTTTTTTATAAAACTAAAATAAATTCCGACCAATTATTTTTTTTTTTTAATTTTTCCAATATGTCTATTCAAATTTATTTTAAAAAATAAAACTAAATTTTTTTATAAAATTCCGACTAATTTTCGACTAATCCAACAATTAGTCGGAATTTACTTGGAATTTTTTTAAAAAACATCTCTTTTAATTTTTCCTATTTATTACTAAAAATATTTTTAAAAATAAAAAATTGTAAAATATTTTCAAAAAAATTCCGACCACATTCCGACTAATCCAGGAGTTGGCCGGAATTTAGTCGGAATTTTTTTTAAAAATTTTCATCCATTTTTTTTAACACACTTGATATAATCAACGTAAAGATACATAGTGGTCTTCATACAAAGCTGTTGTTATATAACTTGGTATGTTGTTATACGAGTTATACAGAGACAATGTATCATTAAAAGATTGGGCCAAAATATGAGCGACCCTATTACAGCGTCGTGGTATCCAGCGTAGTATGACGTCTTCGAATTTATTCCTCCAGTAGATATAGTCTCGAATCCAATTAGTGAGCATAAAGTTATGTTGAGTGGACATAAATATATTCACCAATTGTTGACACTCCCCTTCGAAAATTACTTTCTTGAAACCAGAGATCCATGCATTTTGCATTGCCATAATGAGTGATTGTGCTTCTGCTTCCAGACCTGTACGTACGGTATTCCCATTGCGTGTGCTGATCGAATATATTCCCCTATCCAATTTCTGAATACCCATCCTGATTTAGCTCTTGTTATTGGGTTTATGAAAGATGCATCATAGTTACATTTGATGTAACCAATACGTGGCCGTGTCCATTCTGAGATATTTCTGCTCGTTTGCTTCGGTGGCTTCGGAGGATTATTGATTCTCTAGTTTTCTGCTTCACTGATAGCCTTTTGCACCACATTTACCCACGTGTCCTTTTTGTTTTGGAAGATAAGCTTGTTCCGACATTTCCATATATTCCATAATAACCAGGATGGAAGATTATCAATGTACCATCCATTTGACAATGTGAATGTAGCATTGAAAAGATCTTCTAGTTTGTTTATGAATGATGTTTCCTCAACTAATAGGTTTACATTAGGAATTGAGTGAGAGGACCAGATCTGCGATATATATGGGCATGTAAAAAAGAGGTGGTTCAATGTTTCATCATGCCCACATGCCGAGCAAGCCGCATCGGGGATTAGGTGACGACGATGAAGTTAATTTTTTGTTGCTAAAATGTTTCTGATTGATCGCCATAGAAAATTCCTAATTTGAGGTAGAATATTCAGCTTCCAGACTTCTTTGTGGACTCTTGTCAGATTAGCATCATTTGTATTATCTCTAACTTGTGAGTAATTTGATCGTGCAGCTCTGTACCCTGACCGGACAGTATAATTGCCATCCTTTGTGTATGACCAAACGACCAAGTCATTTGTCTTAACCAAAGGAAGCTTTATTTGGGATATCAATGATAAATCATCCGTGCTGATCCAGTCATTCAGTCTGTCAATATTCCAGGAATTTGGCTCATCAATTAAACTTGAAACTCTTATATCTGGCTGTACATTCATAACCTTTGATTGTGGAGCTCGGGGTGGATAAGTCGGTAGCCATTTAGCATTCCATAGGTGGATTGAATTACCATTTCCAATCACAAAATTGCACCTTGAGTTGATAATATCACGTCCAAATAATAATGATCGCCAACCATAAGATGGTTTTGTACCGAGTTGGGCATTGTGTATATTTCCTGTTCGAAAATATCGTCCTTTAAGTAACCTTGCTATTAAACTATGTGGTTGCTGTTTAATGCGCCAAATCTGCTTAGCAAGCAAAGCCTTATTAAATAACTCAATATCACGAAAACCTAAGCCCCCTTCATGTTTAGGAACTGATAATTTATCCCAACTCAGCCAGTGCAGAGAACGAGTCGAACTCGACGTACTAGGTTTGGACCACCAAAATCGAGACATAAGTTTTACGATGTCATCAATTATTCCTTTAGATAGTTTGAAACAACCCATGGTATAAATAGGCATCGCAAAAGCTATAGATTTAAGTAATATCTCTCGTCCACTCAAGGATAAGAAATTTTTTGACCACCCAGCTGTTCGTTGTTGAATCTTATCAACAATATATTTAAAGAGTTCGATTTTCTTCGCTCCAATAACTTCAGGAAGGCCAAGATATTTCCCCGTGACACCATCATTATGAATTTGTAACAAGTTTTGGATTCTTTTTTTTGCGTGGGTTGAACTCGGGAACCAAAAGTAATGGCCGATTTTGAATAGTTTATAAGCTCTCCTGAAGCTTTCTCGTACTTAGTGAAGATATCTTGTAAAACTCTTGCCGATCGAATATTGGCGTTACAAAAGAAAAAGGAGTCATCAGTAAAAAAATAGATGGCTAACCGACGGGATATGATTACTGATAGTGATGCCACAAAGCTTCCTCTGTTGAATCGCTGATTTGATCATAAAGCTTAAAACTTCCGTGCAAAGGATGTAGAGATATGGTGATAGTGGATTACCTTGTCGGAGACCTCTACCAGGAGTAATGAAACTGTGGGGTGTACCATTTATAAGAGTTGAAAAAGTGACTGATAGAACGCAAATCATTATCCAGCGGATCCATTGTGGTTCAAAATTCATCTGCTTCATTGTTCTTTCCAAGAAACCCCATTCTAGTCTATCATAAGCCTTGGAGATATTTGTTTTAATTGCCATGTATCTCTTTGAAACTCTTTTACGAACTTTTAGTGAATGTAATAATTTGTGTGCTATTAAAACATTATCCGTGATCATTCTTTGAGGAACGAATGCTGCTTGTTCATCACTAATCAGGTGACGGAGATGTGTCTTCAGGCGATTAACAAGAATTTTTGATAAAATTTTATAGCTGACGTTACATAGAGCAATAGGACGAAACTCCGTCATTCGAAATGGGTTATCTATTTTTGGTATCAAGCATATATAAGTGTGATTTAGGTTCGCATCCAGACTCTCATGTTCAAAGAATCTGCGTATCTCTGTGTATACACTTGTCTTTATTAGTTCCCAATGTCTATGATAGAAATTGGCGGGAAATCCATCAGGGCCTGGAGCTTTGGATGAACCTATACTGAAAACAGCTTGATCAATTTCTTCATTACTAAGATTTCTCGTGAGGTCCTCATTCATTTCTAATGTGACCCAACATGGGAAATTGTCAAAAATCTGATTGAAGCTTGTAGCATCCGAAGTACTCGTAAATAAATATGTGAAATATTGTGAGGCAACTTCAGCCATTTCCTGGTAGTTTGTTTGACGAGTTCCATTTGTATCCGTGAGAGCATAAATTTTGTTGATCGCTTTCGTTGTTGACATGAATCCCCATTCTTTAGCCAGTTGTTTCTGCTCTTTATTCTCCAAAATTCTTCTTCCCGCATATACGCCTCGTTTAACTGTTTTCGGTAACTCTGAACAACATTTGTAGATAAACCCCTTTTTATTGCAGTTGATAGTTGATGTCTATATCGCTTAATCTCTTCACTAGCATTAAGTTTATGGCGTATTTTCCATCGTGTTAACACAGTCCGACAAGAGCTTAATCGAGAGTGTAATAATCAAAGGACAATGTATTGTTACTCAATCCTTCTGAAACCGCGTCCTGAAAATCTTCTCTTGTATGATAGCGATCATCATACTTGAAATTTTGCTGAACTGGTGGACAATCTAACAGTATTTTCGTAAGAACCGGTCTATGGTCTGATATGCCAACCTCTAAAAATTCCGTAAATGATGTCGGGAAGTGTCGAAGCCAATGTGTGTTAACAAGTGAGCGGTCCAAACAACATTGAATATCTGAGTTATACCGTTTGCCAAACCAAGAGTATCGGTCACCTATATGATTCAAATCCGTGAAGTCAAATGTATGCAGCAGATGTCGAAATGCCTGGAAGGATTTTTGTGGACGGTGACGGCCACCTATCTTTTCTGAATTGTCTATAAGTTCATTAAAATCACCAATGCACATCCATGGATTATAGCGGTTTTGGGCTAGATGTTCAAGTTGGGTCCAAATTGCTTGTCGGTTTTTAACTTGTGGATGACCATATACACANACTTGATTCACATAATCATCTTGTTGCTTTGTTTCCATGAGGAAAATGAAATCTGGAACCAACCTTCTTGTTAGCTCCTCTAGATGTCGAACTACCAGGTCATTTCCCAAACCTCGGCTGTTCCAAGCTAGTGTCCTCAATTGTCTTGTGGTGGTATCGGGCCCACCGCGCCTTGGTTTTCATCACTAATGGTCTCGACCATTTCTTGAGTTTTGGTAACATTTTCCGGACTTGAACCACTTGGCCCGGCATCGTCATCATGTTTGCGTTTCTTGGTAAGAATCATGTCTTGGTAATGAGTTAGGTCTCCCAGCTCTTCAATCATCGCCAACGGTTCAGTTGGTTACGGCACATACACCTCATCTTCATCAAGTTCTCGGATACGTAAGCCTCTGTTATCATCGGGTTAGACGAAACCGTTACATGCTAGATCAATGTCATCATTGTCTTGATCATCGGGATTTTCATCATTGCCGCCATTTGGTAAAAGACAACCACATGTGTCATGGGTCAGGAGCCCACAGATGCTGCAAAACCCACGTAAACGTTAATACTTAAAAAGCAACAGAGTATTTACACCTGGGTAAAACTGAAAGTTGCGTTGGAACCGCAACAGACGATCCACATGCCAATTGATCTTCACCCGAACATAGTCAATTCGAGTTTCAAAATGTTGATTAAATTCAGTTTCCAAGACCAGACCTAAAGCTTCGCCAATGTGATCCACTACCTCTTGGTTGAGGTATTGCATTGGAATACCTCGGATTTGAATCCAGAAAGGAATGTGATTGAGTTCCATGTCATCTTGTCCCGGTAACCAGCGTTGTATCACAAGCATACGGTCGGAGAAAGCCCAAAGACCGCGTCGGAGTACCATCTCCAAAGCCTCGGCCGAGGAAAAGACAAACTAGAACCGTTTTCCTTGTAGCACCCGGCCGCGAATGACACCTATTTGTCCCCAACTCCTCGGCAAATTGACAATGATGGAACGTAGGCTTTGTTTCCTAGGCATCAAGGGACGTCCGATGAGACTGTGTTGGTTCACGTAAACCGCTTGACTCACCACGTCCATCGGCAAGAGGATAGGCGGGTTATTAATCCCTAGATCAAGTTGTTGCAAACCATGAGCCATGTTATCTGTCATTGTGATTTTTTTTTTCTTAGAAGAGACAAAGATGATAAGAAGAGAAGAGATGGTGTCGTTAGATTGGTAGGGGAAATTATTAAATCACAACGAAAGAATCGTGCACTGATTATGGTAACTGATTATGCATAATGGCAGTTGTTAAAAAATTGAGTATAAAAAATAAATTGTCGTCGATATATGGGAATATCGGTGATATGCATCGAAAGCCATGGATTAGGAATCCGTAAATCTCAGAATCGAAGTGGTGAATTACGCGTGTGATATGCGAGAATCATGGAGAAAGATTTTCGAAAAAAAATCGTAATCAAATCGCATCAGGGACAAAAACGGTTATTAACGTTTATTTGTATATATATTATCGTAGATGTTGATTGATTTATAAGAGAGTTATTCATCCATTTTTTCTAATTTTATTTTAAAAAAATTTTAAATTGAAAAAAAATTCAAAAATTCAAAAATTTCCGACCAAATTCTGACTAATCCAAGAATTAGTTGAAATTTAGTCGGAATTCTTTAAAATTTTTATGTGTTTTTTCTAATTTTCTCTATATAATAAATTTTTATAAAAAAATTAAAAAATTTGTAAAAAATTATCAACAAATTCCGACTAACCCAAGGATTAGTCGGAAATTTGTCACAAATTTAATAAATTTATAGACCAATTTTCGACCAAACTTGAAAATTGATCCAAAATTAGTCGGAAAATATAATACAAGTTCCGACTCATTTTTGACCAATTTTTTTGTTTGGTCGGAATTCGGTCGGACTATTTTTTCTATATAAGTCGAGCTTCACTTCTTCATTACACCACAAAAATCTCCAAAATTTCTATAAATCTTTTCAAATTATTCTTTAGGTTTATGTTATTAGATTATGTAAGTTTAAGTAATTAGATTATCTAGGTTATGAAATTAGCATTATCGGTTTTATATTTTATAAAGATTTAATGGAATTTCAATTTTTAAAATATTGTTATTTATAAAGATTATTCTGATTTTTTTTTAATTTTGTAAACAATTAGTCAGAAACTGGTCGGAAAATATTTCCGACTAATTTCCGACCAAATAAAAATTTAGTTGGAAATTAGTCGGAAATTTTTTCCTACCAATTTCCGACCAAATAAAAAAATATGGTAGGAAATTAGTAAAAAAAAAATTTTGACCAATTTCCGACTATCCTTTTTTCCGACTAATTTTCGACTATCTTTTTTCGACTAATTTTCGACCAAAATATTTTGCGACCTTCAAGTTTCAACTAAACCATTTTGGTCATATTCTTAAATATTTTTGTAGTGTAAGTAGCAATTTCTAGAGTATGAACCACTAGATTAAAGAGATTTTGGATTTCTCAGACCAAACCATATTTTACTTAATTCCGACTATTTTCCGATCAAAATGGTAGTCAGATTCTTAAATCTTTTTTGTAGTGTAAGTAGCAATTTCTAGAGTATGAACCAGATTTAAGAGATCTTAGATTTCTCAGACCAAACCATATTTTGCTTCAAATGAGGAGCTAAGGTTCGGAAATTTCGTGTATTAGAAAAAAATTCTCGTGTATTTTGTTTCAAAAAGATTCCGTAGAATATTCTGACTAAAAGATTTGGGTCAAACAGAATTTAGGGGACCTTACACTTTCTTTCACTCTATAAACTAACATTATCCAACTTTTCTGATTTTGTCTTTTGTATAGTAAGCAACGTCGGGCCACTGATAAATTCACAGCTACACTTTTCACTATTTTTTTATTTAACGCCTTAACCAACCGAAAGGACACTTTTCTATAATTTCAGTGTTTTTATAATTTTTGTATATGTCTCTATTTATAATATTAAAAGTAGATTATTTTACCGTTCGACCAACGCTACTTCTACTACACATTAAAAAAGTTACAATAGTTTCCTAGCAAAAATAAGTGAAATCCAAAAAGTTTAGATGCATTAGTACGAATACGATAGTACCACTAAACTCAAAGATTCTTGGCAATTGACAGAAATATTTTAGTTATGCAAGAGTGGATAGAGTACACATATAGCCAACTCTTGATTTTATTTGGCATTAGCTTTTACTTTTTAATTGTAATAGCTTAATGGTGATAATATAAAAATATTTTAAAATTACTAAATGTAGTATTATGAGTCATAAACATTTATGTAGACTTTCAATTTTAACGTTAAAAGAACGAAATTGTCGGTCGGTCATATATAGTTCGGACAAACAACCATAAGAAATTTTAAAACTAAAAACAAGACTTTTCACGTGACACGCGGCATTATCACCGTCCATGACGTTATAGTTTGACACGTGTCATCATAATAGCCAACTAGAAAATCTCCTTACATAACCATATCCAAAGACCAAATGACGTAGTAGTATCTGAGGTGGAGCCCACCACAATTGACTGATCAACCACCACTCGATCTATTAAAACCTTGTAATATCGAACAGTCTAGATGCGGACACGTGTCATCCTTTAACACCTGGAATATGTAGGACCCACATTCCGATATAGTTAATTCAAAAACGAAGCTTCGCGCATTATCCAAAGCCGTTGATGCGACAAAACTTGGTTAATAATAGCCGTTAGATCAAAAGAGTCGGTCTTATTGTATGTATTATATTTATCCAAAGTAATTAGCAATTAATTAACCAAAAATCACAAATGAAATCCTATATAAAGAAGCGGTGCGTGCAACTTAATGAATCACTCAAAAACAAACACAATACAACTAAAAACACACAAAAGTTTTAATACCAAAAAAACAAGAATATATCAAGATATGGCTTCTATGATGAATAATACGAAACCCACAGCTTATGGGGAAGAAAAGAGGGCATACGTGACTTTTCTGGCTGGAAATGGGGACTACGTGAAAGGAGTGGTGGGTCTTGCTAAGGGGTTAAGGAAAGCTAAGACCAAGTACCCACTCGTGGTGGCTGTATTACCGGATGTACCGGATGATCACCGGGAACAGCTGCTGGAGCAAGGCTGTCTTGTGAAAGAGATACAACCGGTTTACCCTCCTCAGAATCAAACTCAGTTTGCCATGGCTTACTACGTCATCAATTACTCTAAACTTCGTATCTGGAAGGTATGCATACATACTCTTTGTCATAAAACATTATATTGTTGATTTTCATTTAGAAATTATTTTCTTTATGACCAAAATACTTAATAAATAATTATGTTATATATCAAAAACTAAGATTTAATGTTTGTCTTTAATTAATTATGAATTTATGATTATTTTAATATTTCAAAATGACCCTTGGGCTAAATAATATTTTTATTTTCTTATGTGTTAATATGAATTAATTAGATAACTGTTTCATCTATTTTTTTAATAATAGATGTTTTAGATTTTCAGTGTACTTTTAATTACAATACATAACTTTCAAAACGGTGCACACAAAAAAAAAACTTTCAAAACATTGAAAAAATTGAATTTAGTAGAACAATTGGTTGAAAATTTATAGAAAATTTACTACTTGGATGCAGTTTGTGGAGTACAGCAAGATGATATACTTAGACGGAGACATACAAGTATTTGACAACATAGACCATTTGTTTGATCTACCGAACGGCCAATTTTATGCAGTCATGGACTGTTTCTGTGAGAAGACATGGAGCCATTCGCCACAGTACAAGATCGGTTATTGCCAACAGTGTCCAGACAAGGTGAAATGGCTAGAGACAGAGCTTGGTCCTAAGCCACCTTTATACTTCAACGCTGGTATGTTCGTCTACGAGCCTAGCCTCTCCACTTATCATAACTTATTGGAGACTCTCAAAGTCGTGCCTCCTACTTCTTTTGCTGAACAGGTATAATTAAATACAAGATGTTACTATAATTATATATTAGTAATTTATTATGTAACCCAAAACATACTTAACAAATGATTTTGTTGCAGGATTTTTTGAATATGTATTTTAGAGACATATACAAGCCAATTCCATCAGTTTATAACTTGGTCTTGGCTATGCTTTGGAGGCATCCTGAGAATATAGAGCTTGACCAAGTCAAAGTTGTTCACTACTGTGCTGCTGGTGCTAAGCCTTGGAGGTAATTACTAATATTAAGCTAATTAACTTCCAATCCTATCTTATTATATTTTACGCTAAAGGAATTGTATGATTCAGTAAACATATTTACGATTAAAAAGGTTCAATTAATGTAATGTGTGATCATCTCTTTTGTGATGTGTTTCGGTTGCTTTAGTTTTTTTTTTTTTTTACTATTATTTTATTTCTTTACTTCCTCGTTAATTACTTAATTAGGTTTAATACTTAGTTATGCGGTTGACAACAAAAAAATATCCCTCATGATCTCGACTTACTTCAAAAATTATACTTATATCAATATGTGCATAGTACATAAAGTTTGGTCAATTGAATTTTCATTAAAGTTGTTTGTTGTGTACGTTTGTATCAGATTCACTGGAGAAGAAGAGAATATGGAGAGAGAAGACATCAAGATGCTTGTCAAGAAATGGTGGGACATTTACAACGACGAGTCTCTTGATTACAAAAACCTTATTGGAGGAGACAATCACAAGAAGCAAAAGACATTTCAACAGTTCCTCGAAGCTTTGTCCGAGGCTGGTGTGCTTCAGTACATCAAAGCTCCATCTGCAGCTTAGAACACCACTATCATCATCACCAAGCTTTCTTGCTTCGTCTCTTATGAATATATTTCTTTAGTGTATAACTTTTTTATACTTAAGACTATCTAGTTTGTACAATAGGAGATAGTGTTATTATTTTTATTTTTCCTTTTTTTTGTTGTTGGATTTGGAGGGTTTTTAAATCTCCCAATCCGCTTTTAATTACTATGCTTGTTGTCAATTGGGAACAACGTTTCCTGCTATATTGTAAAGTAATATACTAATACATGACAATACAATATTTAATG